>CATIWQ010099005.1:0-18930 GCA_949673415.1 Euphorbia schlechtendalii | reverse complement strand
GATGCAAATGTTTTGTACTCAAGAATAAAGAACAACTAGGCAATTTTGATCCTAAAGCTGATGAAGCAATATTTCTTGGTTACTCAACACATAGCAAAGCTTATAGAGTTTTCATCAAAAGAACAGCAATATTAGAAGAGTCGGTACATGTAGATTTCAATGAAACTAACCATGTAGGAAAAAGAAGAAGTTCACAGGAAGATGGAGATTCTGTCTCACATAAACAATCATCTGAGCTAACTCAAGAAGAAAAGTCAACAAAGGATGAACCATCTGAGATCAAATTCTCAGAACATGAAGATGAAGAAAAACAACCAGAAGTAGTGGAGGTACCTGTCCATCATGATCTGCCCAGAGAAACTAGAACTAAGAAGGACCATCCAGAAAGACTGATCCTTGACGCACCTTAGAACCCCATTCTCACCAGAAGATAACTCAGCAGAATGACAAGTCATCCAGCATTTATCTCTATTATAAAACCAAAGAAATTTGAGGACGCTGAACATGATGAAAGTTGGATGATGGCCATGCAAGAAGAGCTGGACCAGTTTCTTAGAAGTGATGTATGGGATCTTATCCCAAGGCCAAAGAACAAATCTGTCATGGGTACTAAGTGGGTATTCAGAAACAAGCTCGATGAAGAAGGAAACATAGTGAGAAACAAAGCAAGACTTGTGGCTCAAGGGTACAATCAGCAAGAAGGGATAGACCATGATGAAACATTTGCTCTAGTAGCTAGACTTGAAGCAATAAGAATCCTATGTGCTTTTGCATCTCATATGGGATTCAAATTGTATCAAATGGACGTAAAGAGTGCCTTCCTTAATGGATTCATCTCAGAAAAAGTCTATGTTTAACAACCTCCAGGCTTTGAAGACTCAAAATTTCCCCATCATGTATATAAACTGAAAAAAGCTCTATATGGTCTGAAGCAAGCACCCAGATCCTGGTATGAAAGATTAACAAGCTTTCTCACCTCAAAGGGGTACATCAGAGGCAAGATAGATACAACTTTATTCATCAGAAGAAAGAACAAGGACATTCTTCTTGTTTAGATCTACGTTGATGACATCATCTTCGGAGCCACTGATGAAAGGATGTGCAAGGAATTCAGTTCTCAAATGAAATTTGAATTGGAGATGTTAATGATGGGATAATTAACCTTCTTTCTGGGATTCCAAATCAAACAAAGTTCACATGGGATATTCATAAATCAATCTAAGTATACCAAGGAGATTCTGAAGAAATTTGGTATGGAAGATGGAAGGGAAATGTCAACCCCTATGGCTTCCAACACCATACTCAACAAAGACTCAGAAGGCAAGAAGGTCGATCAGAAGATGTTCAAAGGAATGATTAGCTCTTTACTATATCTTATTGCAAGCAGGCCTAACATTCACTATGTAGTCTGTTATTGCTCAAGATACCAAAGTGATTCTAGAGAATCACATCTGAGCGTAGTAAAAATAATCCTCAGATATCTTCTTGGAACCATTGAAACTGGATTATGGTATCCAAATAATGAAGAATTCTCATTAAAAGGATTCACTGATGCTGACTATGGAAGAGATCAACTGGAAAGGAAGAGCACTACTGGAGGATGTCATTTTCTGGGAAACAGTATCATCTCTTGGTACAGTAAGAAACTGACCTCAGTAGCTCTATCCACTACAGAAGCTGAATACATGGCTGCTGGAAGTTGTGTTGCACAAACACTATGGATCAAACAACAACTTAAAGATTATGGAGTAAAGTCATAATGCATAGAGATTCTCTGCGATAACAAGAGCGTAATTGATCTATCGAAGAATCCAGTTCAGCATAGCAGGATGAAACACGTTAACATCAAACACCATTTCATAAGAGATCACGTTCTCAAGAAAGACGTTAAGCTGGTATACATCTCTACTGAAGAGCAAGGAGCTGACATCTTTACCAAACCTCTGAGCAATGATCAATTTACCTTCCTCAAAAGAGAAATTGGTATGAGCAATCTAGTGTGAACGTTACTCAGAATGAGTAATCACTCAGAAGTACAGTATGTCTCAAAAGCGATAGTCACTCTCTGAAACTAAAGGATAGCGCCACTTCTCAGAAGATTTGACCCGCCAACTGCTCCACATATCAAAATTCAAAAACCCGAATCTTAAGCCAGATCTTTTGGTTAAAAATTGTTCACATTCATCCGTTAGTCACGCCCTTGATGGTTACCTATATTTTAAACAGTAAATGCTGAAACCGTCACTGTGGTAAATTACTTTTCCATCCCTCTGAAACCACCTCTATATAAAAGGAAAAGACTGTTCATCATCTAAACACTTTACCAAAATTCTTAGAGCTGTTCTCTTTCGCTGAGAAACCCTTTCTTATCTATAAAACCCTAATTTCTTCAACCTTTCTTACAAGAAAAAAATAGCACCCAAGAGAACCAGATCATCAAAAGCTAATCCTAAAGAGCAAGTTATGATAAAAATCCCTCCAAAGACCTTTGAACCTGTTCTATACAGGTCAAATCCCTCAAACATCATTCCTCAAAGATACCTTGGGGATGAACCCTTCATTCAAACCAGTCTTTACAAAGAAACCATCGAATTCCATAAATTCAATACATGGATTAAATTGAAGGAACCAACCTATCCATCAATTGTTCGTGAGTTCTACCAAAACCTAAAAAGGTGCACTGTTAGCGATGAAGAGCTCAAAACAATAGTGAAAGGAAAGGAAATCACCACCACTCTGAATTTCCTGGTAGAACTGCTGAATATAAAAGATGAGGGTCTGGCTCTGAGACAAGGATGTGAAGATTCCATCAGCTATGATAGGAAGGCTTACATGCCAGAAGGATGGTTTGGCGAGAAGATAAGCACGCATATGCCTCAGGAGCCTAGATACTGGCAATTCATAATGGCTCATCTTCTACTTTAGAAGATAAATTCAATAAATGCGGTATCTAGCTATGAGCACTGTATTCTGTATCATCTGGTGGAGAAGAGGAAAGTCAACTGGCCTGTTATCATTATGCAGCATATGCTTCACCGCAAGTTCACACTTGGTGGTTTAATCAGCAGGATTGTTGCATCCTCTGAAATAGACTGCTCAGAAGAAGATGGGCATCTGGGCAGCGAAATTATTAAAGAAACCTTTGATAAAAAGGTAGATTATGGGATGAAATGGGACATGGAGGAGGCCCTGCTAAAAGATATAATGAAGAAGAGAAGAGAGAAAGAGCTAAGAGAGCTAAGAAGGGTGAAGTGGCGAAAGGGGTTGAGGAAGGCTCCCCCAAGAGGTAAAGGGAACCTGTGCTGAAATAGGAAGACATCCCCAAAGCAAAGAGAAGCAGAGCTAGCAGAAGCAAGGCACTTGCTACTGAAGAGGTTGTAATTCCATCTGAAGTTACCGAAGGAAAGGCACAAGGAATTACTTACTCCATGAATAAATTCAAGTATGTGCCTGAGTCAATAGAGGAAACTAACTCAGAAGATGAAGAAGATAACTAACCCATCAGCATCCTTACCAAACGAAAAAGGGGAGAATTTGATCCTGAAATGGTTATCCCAAGTGAGGATGAGTATGAAGGTGCTGAAGATAAGGGAGAGGGGGTGGAGAAGGTAGAAGAGCTTAAGAAGAGTAAAGAAGAAAAGAAGGAAAAGAGGCAAGGGAAAAGGAAGGCAAAAACTTATGGTGAAACTGTAGTTACTGAAGATGATCCCGAAAAGGACGATATGATTACGGCCTATAATCTAAGCATAGTAGAGGTCTTTACTAATGTACCTAGAAAGGGCATAGTGGGAGATATAAGGATAGCAGTTAAGGAAGCTGAGAAAAGGGCTGTGACAGTAGGAAAGAAGATGCCAGCTCCAGAAGAGTTCACTAGCAAGTTGAAGGAAAAGAGCACCTCTAAGACAGAGGATGATAACTCAGAGGAAGTGGATGGCAAGGTCTTGGAAGGGACTTCAGTGGATTTTGATTTACCCTTAGGGGCTATTCCAGGTACAAAGTCCAGCTCCTCCAAAAGTGGCAAATCCTACCAACTTCCGGTTGGAGAAAAAGCCACAATCTCCTCCCCTAGATCAATAAAAGTCAGTATTTGATCCATCTCATCTCTTCACTGCCTCTCTTGGGACACCACAACTATTTCTGTCTACTCTAGAAGGATACCCAACAGCTGATATAGATCCTCTTAAAGTAGCAGTATCAATTGCTTAAAAGATATCAAAGGACATTGAGGCAAAGGAGGAAGAGGCTAAGAAAGCTGAAACTGCTAAGGGGTTTGATAAGCCTGAAGAGAAGAAGGATGAAGTTGAAGAGAAGAAGGATGAAATTGAGGGGGAGAAGAATGGGGACAAGGAGGAAGAGACTGATAAGCCATCTCTGTTGAAAGAGGTTATGCCAGAGGAAGACCCGTTCCTATCAGCTCTTCAGAAGGAGGAAGTTCAGAGGACTGTAGTGGCTGAATGGAGTGCTCAACCATTAGCATCAGATCCTGCTGATGAGTTCATTGCTTTGGCCCACTCTGTCTTTGATAAACACAACAAAGGCCAGAGAAAATAAGGGAGGAAGTTGTGCTGGAGGATGATTCAGATGATGAAGTTCTGATTATGAGTGAGATTAAGACTTAGCAGCAGCAACAGCAACAGCAGCATCCTTCTATGCCAAAGGTTCTGGAGGATCCCCACAGCTCAATCACTCTAATCTCTAGACCTGCAAAGCAAAGGATCTTTGGGGATGAGTCTCTTGACAACAGAGGATGGATGGTTGGTGATATTGCTGAGGGAGGAAATCTTAGTACCTCTGTTCCTGTCAATTCTCTTCATCATATGGGCAAGACTCTTGATGATCTCCTGACCATGGCCCTTCACCTCAACAACTCAGTAGTGGATTTGAAGATTTCCCCCTTTAGTTAACTTACCCAGAGTGTGGCTCTCATCTCAGAACAGACGCAAATCATCATGGAAAGGGTTGACAAGATTTCTTTACCAAGTCAAATACGCTCTGAGCTGATCAAGCATTTGCAACCTCTCATAGAGACAAGGCTCGGTAACTACGTTGATATTCTAAAGACTCTCGAGAAGTTGAACGGGATAATGGAAGATGGTGAGAAGGGCCTAATGATAATCCACAAAGAAGTGAGTGGGGTGAAAGAGATCATTCAGAAGCAGATAGGAGATGTCATCTCTACTCTGGGGATTGCCATTGAGTGTACAACAACTGAATACTCCATGGGGCTGAAGAGCGAGGTGCAGGCGTTCAGGACTCAGAATGCCTTCTGTGTGTGGCAGCAGGAGAAGATCCAAAATAGTATTACTGAGATGATGAAGCATATGAACGACTCCAAGGATGAAACTCTCTAAGCTATTATAGATTCAAAAAGGGAGTTAAAGTCTGAGATCTTCAAGGCTGTTGAAAACGCTCATAAGCAGATCTCTGATACCAATTTTGCTCAGAAGAACGAGGTTGTTGATGACGTAGAGGAAAAACTAGAGAAGTATGCTGCTGCCCTTACCAAGACCACAATTGAAGCCAGAGACATAGTGGTGGCAAGGAATGCAAGCACTTCAGAAGCCCTTCAGAAGAGCATTGATGGGCTTAGTAATCAGCTTGGTGGACTATCTCTCCACTCTCTCTGCTCACATGACAGTGAGATCATTCCGTTCTTGTAGCATCTGGCAAATGGGCTAAACACTCAGTGGATATGGAATCAGAAGGCTCTCCACGTAATCATTGAAAGCATTTTTCCCTCTGTTCCTAGCAAAGCTGCACGGCTGATTCAACAGATTGTCCATCCTCTTCAAGCAAACGCAAAGGCTATTCAAAATATCGTTCAGAACTTTGTGCTTGATGAGCAGAAGATAGTTGCTCAGCTTGTTGGTGCTGAGTGGAGGGAGAAGGACAAACAAATCTTCAAGGAGATCTGGGAAAGGCGGATGATTTCCAACCAACCATCAAGCAGCGCCATGGAGGTAGATCACCCAGAGAAGACTCAACAAGATTATTTTCTAGCACTTAAAGAAAAACCGTTGTAATTTTGAATTCATCTTATGTAAAAACTTTGTATACAAACTCTATCAATAAAAAGTTTTTACTTTTGTTCATAAGTACAACTCTTCGTTGTATTAACTTCTTTGTAATTCATTAATCAGAATGTATGCTTAAGATTATGAGGGAGTAAGTGCATCCTGTGCTTGACTTCACTCAGAACCAATAAAATGAGGGAGATTGTTGGATTCTGAAGGATATATAGTTTTGTAAGTTCTGAGTTCAGAAGAAAGTCGTTTCAGAAGCACAGGGATTAATCAGAAGAACTTGAAGATATTTAAAATCAGATGAGGGTTAAAATGTCTCAGAAGAATCACTCAATACTTAGACCGTTAAAAGGCCCCTCTAAGGATTGCAAAAGGTCAACTCAATCCTTCGGCGCTAAAAATTCAAGACAGCTAACTTAGCATTTAATGTCGCCACGCGCTTTGGGCTTACATCCACTACAAAACAAAAATTGCTACAAATTCAAGATCAAATCTCACCTGCTAGTCTGAAATATATCTTCAAGTACAAAGTGGACCCGACAAAATCAACCTGATATAGCATGGTGCATATCAGAATTGGACGAGCTCTCTAACAGATTATTAATGGAAACAAAGTTGGAAATCAATGGCAACATTCTTAGCAACGGTCCAAATATCAACAGAAACTTTTTCTTCCTCTATAAAAAGAAGATTTCTTACATTTGAGAAGGTTGCCGAATCCTAACATAAGTACTAAAGCGAAAACAAAATCTCAATTTGCTTATAACCTTCTCACAATAAACATCCAAATCTCATCTGTTTGTAATTGAACTGACTGGAACAAAGTTCAGAAGTTCACTAAAATCATTCTTGTTAAACTTTGTAAATTACACTAAGCTGAGGTTAAAATAGTGTAAGGGAGCGAAGTTCTAGTAAGGAAGGTACTTAATAAAGACGAAGCTCAGAGCCTCAGATATAGAAGAACGAAACTTCTGTATTGGTATAGCTCAGCAAAGACTGTTGAAGGGTATTTCAGTCAAGGCATTGTAAAAGGTACTCTTCACCAGAAGAAGAGTTAATAGTGGATTAAATCTTGGACTAGAGTTTCCAAGGACTAGATTAGGCAGAGGTTGAACCAGGATAAAAATCGCTGTTTGCACTTCCTTACTCAGCTCATTTAATTTTGTGTTATTCTATTCCGCATCTGAAACACATAAAACATAAAAGGGGATTCTGAGTAACAAATACTTACTCAGAAGTAACTTCAGAAGCAACTTTCTGAAATTAACCGTGAACTTGAAAAAGAGTCATTCACCCCCCCTCTGACCTATTTAACACCCTTACTGGGTCCTACAATATCCATCTTTCCCCAGGTAAATAACGTGCATTTTGTGTTCATGTAATCATATTCTATTATATACGTAAAAAGTACGCTATCTAAGTTGAAAATTTTGGTTTAGGTAAAATCGCCGTGGTTTCTGCTATATGTTTTTCTTTTCGTGAGCACGTATTTAGTTGATGTGGCAGATCATATGTTGCATAAAGGGACAATCTTGAGATGGTGGAATGATCAAAGAATGTGGAATATAAGAGCTTTAACAACCTACTCTTTCGAGATATTCGAGTTCATTGTTAAATCATTAGGAATGCCTAAACCGGGGTTCAATCTCACGAGTAAAGCAATTGACCGAGAAATAAGGAGTCGATAGGAGAAAGGGCTATTTGAATTTGGAGTTGCTTGCATCTCCTATGTTCGTGCCCTTAGTGATGGCTGCTTCAGTGAACTTAGTATCACTTTGTTGGGGTGCAATTGGAATTGCAAAGGGGGTTTTGAATATTGAAGACTTAGCAATTCAGATGTTTTTATCAGCATTTGGTGTTGCCAACAGTTGGCCAATCTATCAAGCCATGGTATTAAGAAGTGATAATGGGAAACTCCGGCAAAGATTAATGTTACTGGCGCAAGTCTTGCCTCGGCTATTTGTGCGTTTGCTTTTTTCTTTTTTAAGTAACAAGAAGAGGTGTTTACACCTTTCTGTTGTAGCAATGCAAGAATACTAAGAATTTTTTAGAACTCTATTAATTTTTTTTGACATTTCACTCCTAAACATCACCAAAATCTGTATTAAATTTACGTGGTTGTGGATAAATAAAATTTAGAAAAATAGTACATCAGAATTATAAAAGGTAACATCAGAGAAAAACATATTTTTTTTGCAGATATACGCATAGTATAATCTTTATCAAAACTTACAAATTTTCTTCCAATTACTGAGTTACTATTCACAAGTGTAACGCCTTTATTTATTTTATTTTGATAGGAAAATGGGCATTCATTAATCTATTCCAAAGATTGACAATACAAATTGGATGGTTTGTAATCCAAAGTCCCTTTTACCAAGGTAAGTAACAAGCCAGGATTTCAAGTGGTGGTGTAGAGCTCCTGCCCGATTATCGGCCGGCGAACATAAATTTCGGCCGATAACAAAATCAATTCGTCACTAGAAGATCAGTTTTATAATTCAAGTCAATTAAATAGTTATTGCCTACAACTACTAAACTAAGTCTAGTGGGCACCACCCTTGAAAATCCATGAAGTATGTGGTTGTGGATTTAAATCCCGCAGTCAACAAATTTGATAAAAAATGATCCCAATAATATCATAAAATAATTATTCACCATATACATGTGTGTGTATTACAATTTTGTAAAATATGAATTCAAAAGTTCTGGTGTGTCATTTTCGGGCTGTATCAAAATATTGTCGAGTGTCTTCGATGAGTAGAACGTTTCTTTACGAGTAATAGGCTCCAACTATATGGATCTTGTTTTATCTTTGTATATATGGTATGGTACATGCTATCAGTATATTACGCTGAATAATTTCTATGAAAATACAACGAATCAGATTAAGTTTTGTATATGGAATATTATTGACATAATTTGAATTTATATATAATATTTATTAAATAAAGTATAATGCATGAAATAGTACAGTTCATCGTATTTGAATTTATAAAAATAAAATTTAATTTTGTTTAATATCGGAAACTCTCTACAAATTAATAAAAATTAATTTATCGAATAAACTAAAACCTCTTTAAATTAATAAAATTCTCCGATTCCAACTATATTAATTTATGGAAGTTTTAATGTAGGTATATAACCCATGGTTTATTGTGGTTGTTTATATTATAACACCAAATTTTGGTCAATTTATATAAAAAAAAATTTTATTGTTTCATGGCTTAATGCATCTACACCCCATTGAACTTGTCCAAAAAGGGCTGTTGCCACCCTGAACTTTGAGATGTGACAGATAGCCACATGTACATGTCTAAAACGCGTCACTTTATCCCCTTGTGCTGACCTGACTTGTTACATGGATGACCATCAAAATACACGTGCGTGAAGTATGTTGGTAGAATAGAAAATGAATAAAAAAAATCCATAACATTTTAATTCTTACAATTCAAAATCCCTAATATATGTTCTTCGTCTTCTTCAAAACTTCATCTCTATTCTAAATATTTTCTTCAATTAATCATAATATTTTATCGATTCTTGGCCCGTCGTTTTCATCTTCTTGTTCTTGAAGCCAGTATTTTTACGGGGGGGTAAAGTGACGCGTTTTAGACAAGTACAGGGGGCTATCTGTCACATCTCAAAGTTCAGGGTAGCAGCAACCCTTTTTGGATAAGTTCAGGGGGTGTAGATGGATTAAACCTTGTTTCATTCACGGTTTCCATGTCTTCCCTTCACAATTTAGCAACAAAGTGTTTTCTAAAATTCAATTACATAAATGTTTAAATATTTTTAAATATATTAAAAAAAATTATGTATTTATATTTTATGTCAAAATTTTTAGATAAAGTGCTATGGATGACGACGAACTATGTAGAACAAATTTTGAATATGCAAGAAAAATTGAAGGTGAAAAATGGTTGGGTTCATCAAACTAATTTTCATTTGGGAAAAAGAAAAATTTTAAAGCTCAGGTTTAATGGTGTTAAGAAAAATTACTCGATTTATCACGTCATCAAGTTTAATTGTGTTAAGAAAAATTACTCGATTTATTAGGTCATCAAGTTTAATTGTGTTAAAAAAAATTCATCGATTTAATAATGTTTGAAACCTCAAATTCTCAATTAAATAAAAAAAAATTTATATATCTTTTTTCGATAATGAATGAAATCACAAACAATATTTTCGAACTTTATCATTTTTTTCTTTTTGATTGATAAAAATTTTCAAGCACTTAACTAAAAAGAGTTTTAAAATAATAAAATAAGAGGTGTGTGGGGAACTTGAAAAAAAGTACAAGAGTTAAATTGTAAAACCCTTTCCTCAGCTTTTCTTTTACATAATCACACCCACAGATCATCGGTCTCATCTCATCATCTGCATCTCTATGGCACAAATTAAGAAAATACAAGGGTTCTCATATTTGTGCTTGATCAAGGTTATAAAAGGAAGTCAAAATTTAAAAATAAAATAGTCGTTCACCATCCAATACAATGTTTAGTTTGAGATTACTAAACATTTACGTGGGTTGGAAATACCCGGTCCATTAATGAGTGGGTCAAAAGATCCGATCCAATTTAGTATTTGGATTAAATTGAAAAATTATAGAACTTTAAGGAATTAATTATAAATAATAAAGAGTTTAAGGATTTAATGGCAATTAATGCATTCCCATATTTCATATAAATATGCAATGGACGTCCAACACAAGAAGAAGACTTCCTTTTTTCTAATGAATTGATTCATTATTCATTTTCCAATCAATTCTCTTTTGCGGGTTTTCGTCTCGCAACGAAAACATTGCAAATCGATCGTTAACGATCTTCGTCACTGCAGAAGTTGTTGATGCATATTCATACTTCGACAAACCGTGAGATGGATCTGATTCGACAATCGATGCGGCGTTCTTCGATCTTGGACATAAGGAAAAGGTATTTACCGAATCCATTTCCATTTACGTTTTCTATTAACGTGCTAGGTGAAAAATAAAAAAAATAAAAAGGACTTATTTTATTATATTATTTTTCAGAAATAAAGTCAAATTTAACTTACAATTATTAAAAATTTCAAATTGCAGTTGGGGAAAAATAAAAAAGAACAGATATTATAAAATAATATTAAGTCTAACTTAATTTAGATTATAAAAAAATTACAAGCATTTGTTTGGTAGAGGAAATAACATATTATTGTTTAATGGATGGATAGGAAGAAGGATGGAACCAAGGTAGGGACAATGTCATTACAACTTCACGTTAAAACTAAAGACAGACTAATTATAATATATAACAATGAAAATAATAATTTTATTTTCACTAATTTCCTTAGCCTAGCTTTCAAAATTATTATTATTATTATTATTATTATTATTATTATTATTATATATTAAATTCTGACATATAGATGATAAATAATTTATAAGTTTAGTGGTTAAAATTGAATATATAATTTGTATAAACCCAGATTTTGTAATGAGATATAGATTTTTTTATCTACTTAACAACCATCAATCAATTGCTTATTGATCATATCTCCCTCAATATGGGCAAGAATGTAGATTTAACGGTTTTTTTGTTATAAAAGTTAGTGAAAACAAAATATTTTATTTAATAAAAAATAATCTGATGATTTATCCCTAATTAATGTCTCCATATCTGTCCCTTCAATCAAAAAATGACACGTATCAACTTTTATTATATTTTAATTAAAAAAGTATAAGAGAGAAATTAATAATTATTAAAATATAATAAAAGTTGACATGTGGTATTTTTTTATTGAAATGACAGGCATGGAGATACCAATTAAGGATGGAGGATTTTTTTCAATTTATGATACTTTTTTTCAGTTTTCTCCATTGTACTGTAATTCGGTTCTTTGAATAAGATGTATGTGAGAGCCATGAAGTTAAATATAAGGCCTAATAATGAATACCTTCTAAAATTAGTTTAGAAAATCGGATGTCATCCTCAACTTATAAAATGATCAGTTACTCCCTTTAACTTGACAAAAAAGATCAGTTACCCCCTTAATTTGTTAAAAATGCACCATTTAACCCCAACATTACGTGTCAGAATATGATTGGTTTGACTTTTCAAAGATGTCATTTTTCTGATTTTTTACTCTTTAACGAGAAGTTAACACGTAACATTAAAGGAGTAAATTAGTGTATTTTTACTAAGTTAAGGAAAATAGCTGATGATTTTTACCAAATTAAATACATAATTGATTTTTTAAAAGTTGAGATAGTATATCTATCTGTTGATGTCTACCTATAATTATATTTTATTCCCACTTACATAATATTCTGCTCTTCTTTTCGTTGTGCTTTCTTCTGACCAAATAATTGAGCTTTTTTTGTCTTAATTTATATCTTGTTCTCTCACTTTAATATATATCTTGATTAAAGACCGAAAAAAATATATCTTGATTAAAAAACTTTACTTTCTTTAAAAAAATCTTCAATAAAAACAAATATCAGAAGCAAGAATGGAAAACACACATATAATAATTATTTATATCATCTCCACTCTTTTATTTCTTTACGGATAGATTGAAACCTCTCACCATATGCTTCTTCACTGCCATAATAGTTTTATTATTTGGCGTGGTTTATTTCAGTTATTTGGGTTATCTTTCATGATGCCTTTCTCCGGGTATGATTTTGTTATGGCTTGGAGAAGTTACTTTAAAGCAGGCTCCTATCGAGAGTTTGTAACATCACTTTGGTTCTTTGTTGCTTGGAACATTTGGAAAAGGAGAAACAGAACGGTGTTCGATAATGTAGCTATCACGGAGGACATCCTCTTTTCTAGTTTGCATTTTTCGGTTTTTCGTTTTAAAAAAAAAGGAGGTCGTTGCCTTTTATTACTTGTGATGTTTTTAATTTTCCGAACATCTTCATTGCTTGTACATAATTTTGTTATTCTCATCTTGAAAATGACCATTTAATAATATTTTTTGCTGTGTCTCCTCTCTCGTGGTTAGGGATACCAATCTAGTTGGGATACCTGAAGCTTGAGAGTTGATATCGGTTTTTTTCTTAATAAAAAAAACTCTCTTTTATTCAAGTTTTATAAACTAATGTGAAGAGTATTATGACTGTATATGAGCATGGAGGTGATTTTTTCAAATAGGTTGAAAATATTGAAATCAATAATGGAAAACACGCTATTCTTGTAGGTTGAAATTCATACTTCGGACAAAATGTCGTGTGTATTATTTATTTTACCTGTCTTATTAATTTTATAATGATAACAAAAAAATTTGTTACCTCGTTTAAATGCAGTTATTATTTAAGGGCATTTTTCTTTCTTATGTACATAGTGGGGTGGACAATGCGCCAACCTGGCGCCAAGTCACTCACCAATTTTGAATGTTCAAAGTCAATGATACAGTGTTCCATAAGTTAATAGATAAATTATAATAGGAATCGGGTTTCGAGGATATTTGTTAAGGGATCAGATTTTTGAAGATTTTTATCATACATGAATGATATCAGGATCCGGTCTTTAATATAATTTTTCTGATAAATACAACAACCCAATAATTTCTAACAACATCTCGTCACAAGACATTAGTAGCCATTTTATAAGAATACAAAGCCCTGATGTTTATTTTTCTTTCCCATAAACCATATGAGTTACAGTATTAACCAGACTCTTTTTTAACGAACGTCGTGTTATATCAATACACACAATCACACAACTATTGGTCATGTTTACATGTCAAACTTGACAACTTTACTTGATTATGTTTCACACTCCAATATATTATAATCACATTGTCCAACATAAATAATGTTTTTGTGACAAATCTAATTAGTTTAATTGGTCTTGTGCTTTTGGCTACACCCATGAAGATTCAATGTAACGGCTGAGAGATATTATGTAACTAAACAAAGTGAAAATAAGTTAAACTTGTTGTCTTTCTTTATTGTGTTTGGTCATTTTTTTCACTTTCCAAAAATTATGCGAGACGTCTTTACCGCTTGCATGCACACTCTTTCACCAAATCCAACACTATTTCCTATTTCTCATTTCCCATAGTTCATTTTGAAGGGTCTATAATGTTTTCTCTCGATTTATATTCCTTGTATTTGCATTTCTTCAAATTAGATTCTCTTAAAATAATTATATTTTAATATCATATCAATTTCTATGAATAATTTCTACTTTAACTATTAATTAATAAATTATATTTTAATTATAATATTCTTAATTAAAATATATAATTTATTAATTATTATAATTATTTTTGTCACTAATAAAATATATAATGCATGTTTAATAAAACCACAACAAATTACTTTCATCAATAATAAAGAAAATATACTACAACAAAGTACAATAAATATTATTTGAAATATATTATTATGTTTTTAAAAACAAACTTGTTAACGACAATCATAACAATAAATCATAAAACATCATATTATCTATATTTTATGAACTGCCTTGTTCTTGCTCCCTTATTAGTTACTAATCTTTGTTTTTAAAATTATTGTATGAATATATTTTAAATTTATATTTTTTATATTTATGTTATCAAGTTTATTTGAAAATTTTCATGTATAGTTTTTACTTTGTAATGTTTGTTTATATTATTTAAAAATTTATCTATGTTAATGTATATTTTATTTTATATTTATTTTGTGTAATTTAAAGTTTATATAGTTTTTAAATATCAAAACTAAACGAGAACTACAAAAATAATTTACAAGTAAAATGTGACCAACACATATAAATACACAAATTTAATTAATTTAATACAAAATATATAAATGTTAAAATGTACAAAATATATTATTATTATATTCATATTCCTATGTAGAGATTCCTATATATATGGTTTTGCCAATTTCTCAATCATACGAAAATGTTGGACTTGCTCTAATCAACTCTGCAGATTAATAATCATATAATCAAGGCCATGATTATAAAGAACAAATTTTTTAAATATATATCACATATATCGATTTCACTTGATACAAATTACTAATTGGATGTAATTCAATTGTTTCACACGGAGCGGAAAGGAAACCAAGTCCTTCGAGCATTTTTAGTAGATTGTGGATTTCAGTCTAGGTGTTATGTGAAATAAAAGTTTTTTTTGATGATGTGTCAATAATCTTAAATAGACAATGTCTATTTATAAGATAAGAATAATAGATTGTCTATTATATTTTAAAATGCATTTATTGTAGATAATGTCTATTTGGTTGTCTATATTTAGATAATCAAATATAAACATTATCTACAATTAATGATGACACATAATTATCATATCATATAAGAAAAATATGCTAAACAAATTATTAAAAATGCATTTTCAAATTAATTATTTATTTATTTTAATATATCAAAACATAACAAACTAACTATAAATCTGTGTTTATATATAAAAAAACTAAAGTTGCCCAATATCCTCTGTTTTTACTTTTGATCTACTTTTATTTATTAAAAAGTTAAAAGAAAAAGAATTCTAAAAAACACTTCACCAAATATTTTACAAGGAAAAAAATGAACAGGGAGGAATGGGATTCTCCAATCAATTAAATATTGACTCTTCCTTTGTGAGTATCAGTTCATCTTCTTCTCTTCAAACATTTCTCCCACTTCTTTCATGTCTCCTCCATCTCTGCTTTCCAAGATTTAAGCTACTTTCTTCTTGAGCTATGGGTAACTGCGTCTCTCTCGATTTGGGCCTCAATGATTTGTTCACTTGCTGCGCTCAGCAAGCTGGTGAACAGGTAATGTACATCTGGGATTTTAAGGCTAATCTTGAAGCTCTCAAGTCTTCTCGAGACAAATTAAACGCATCCATGAAAGATCTGAACCAAAGTCTCAAAAATCTAGAAGGCCCACAAGCCAAGCGTCTTCATACCGTTGACCTCTGGTTGACATCGGTGAATGATGAGCTGACCGAGGCCGATCGGCTGTCCAAGGAAGGTGAAGCCGAGATTGCTCAGAAAGCGTGTTGCTGTTGTTACAAGAACAGCATATCCACCTACTCTCTCGGCAAGGATATCGTCGATTGCAGGATTCGACTTGATGAGCTGCGATCTGAACGATTCGACTCACTGGTTGAAAGTATCTCAGTCGAACCGCATTACGTTCACGAACTCAAGAGAGATCTCAATGAGTTGAAGTCTGCGAGGATCGATTTGGAGGCTGCGAAGATAGATTTGAATGGGAGAGTGAAGAAAGAGGAAGGAGGCAAAATGAAGCAGCTGGAACAAGTTCGAGTTTGGATTTTGGAGGCCGGAACTTTGATTACTGCCATAGATCAACAAATTAGGCAGGGTCCTCAAGAGATTGAGAAGTTGGAGGCCAAAGATTTCTCGAACGCCGGATTTGGGAAAGCTGTGTCTGAGAGATTAGAAGAAGTGAAGAAGCACAGAGAAAAAGGAAACTTCCCACAGGTGGTAGAATCTGTTGAATCGGAATACAATAGCAAATTGAAAGATAGCCTTAGCGAATTGAAAAGGTACCGGAGAGAACTATCTGGATTGAGCGGCGATGTGATGAGGAAAGTAAAGTATGAGGAAGAAAGAGAGGGGAAAATCCGGCTAAAGCAGGTGGATGTGTGGCGGGAAAGTGTGGCTAATACCATAGCCGCCGCTGATCAGCTGCTGTCTCCCCAGGAAATCGAGAAACTGCGGAAAGGCTGTTGTTCGAGCAGCTTTGGGGAAAAGGTGGACAAAATGCTGAAAGATGTAGTCTATCAATTGAAGAAAGGCGAGTTCACCGAAGTAACTGCCGAAGCGCTTCCTGAACCGGTGGTCGAAATTGATTGTGACCACATCGGGGAGGCGGTGGGTTTGCAGTCCAAGTTAGACGAGGTGTGGAAGGTGCTGATGAAGCCGGAACTCGGAGTTTTGGGCTTGTACGGTCTAGGAGGTGTCGGAAAAACTACACTATTGACTTACATCAACAACAAGTTCGTTCATACACCTAGTGATTTCGATTTCGTGATCTGGATTGTTGTATCCAAGGATTTCACGCTTTCTAAGGTTCAGGAAGAAATCGGGGAGAGGATTGGACTTGCCGTCAACGATTGGAAGAAGAAAGAGATTGGTGAGAGATCTAAAGACATTTACAACTTGCTGCGGAGAAAGAAGTTCGTTCTGTTGCTGGATGATTTGTGGGAGAAAGTTCATCTGGAGAAAGCCGGAGTTCCCATTCCGAGAAAGCAAAATGGTTCGAAGATCGTCCTCACTACAAGGTCTGAGCTAGTATGCAGCTTGATGGATGCAAAAAAGAGGATCAAAGTGGAGACACTGCCACCAGAGCAAGCTTGGAAATTGTTTGAGGACAAAGTTGGAAAAGACACCCTTGCTGCTGACCCAGATATCCTTCCCATCGCGAAAAAGGTCGCTAAAGAGTGCGATGGTCTTCCTCTAGCTCTCATCGTGGTTGCTCGTGCTATGGCTTGCAGCAGGACAGCTAAAGAATGGGGATATGCCCTCACTGACTTGCAACAATCAGCTTCAGATCTGCAAGGTATTAAAGACGAGGTATTTGCCCGACTGAAACTTAGCTACGATAGATTGCATGATGATCAATACAGAGCTTGTTTCATTTACTGCGCCTTATTCCCTGAAGATTATAAAATTAATAAGGACGATCTGGTAGATTACTGGATATCTGAGAAATTTGAATTCGATAAGGAAGGAGATCATATTACTCGAGCTAAGGCACACCTCATCGTTCGTGATCTTGTCAATGTATGTTTGTTAGAAGAAGAGGGCAAATACGTGAAACTGCACGACATGATCCGTGACATGGCGTTATGGATATCGTGTGATCTTGACAAGAAGACTTATAACTTCTTGGTGCAAGCTGGTAAACAGCTGAACAAAGCGCCGGACGTGGAGAAATGGAAAGGAGTGAAAAGAACATCATTGATGGAAAATTCGATTCGGAATCTACCCGAGGTGTCTGTATGTCCTGATCTTCGAACTTTGCTTCTGTGTCGCAATCCTCGCTTGTACGAGATCAATGGTAACATCTTCCAATGTTCTCCCGCTCTAACAGTTCTTGATCTGTCCAACACTAAAATACCAGCCCTACCAATGGAAGTTACCAAATTGTACTCGTTGCAGTATCTCAACCTATCTCGCACATGGATACAACAATTGCCACCAGAACTGAAAAGACTGAGGAAGCTGATATATCTGAACTTGGAGCATAATGATTTGTTGGGCATGATTCCAAAAGGAGTTATATCTAGTTTCTTAAATCTGCAAGTTTTGAGAATGTTTCGATCCGGCTTTTTTTACGGGGGAGAGGATGGCAATATATTGTCTGACAGCGTAGTGCATCTCGAAGAAATGCAGCATCTCAAGTATCTGGAGGTGGTGAGCATAACAATTAGATCAAGCGAGGCTCTCAGGCTCTATTTCGACATTGAAAACGTGCAGAGTTGCACTCAAGCCCTATCCCTCGAGTGTGTAGGTGGTCCGGAGTCGAAGGTCATCGAGTTTTTCCCGACAAAGGA
This sequence comes from Euphorbia schlechtendalii, assembly GCA_949673415.1. Classification (NCBI taxonomy): domain Eukaryota; kingdom Viridiplantae; phylum Streptophyta; class Magnoliopsida; order Malpighiales; family Euphorbiaceae; genus Euphorbia; species Euphorbia schlechtendalii. The sequence continues at coordinate 409 of CATIWQ010099005.1, read as the reverse complement.
TATGGACCAACTCGAGACACTGCAAATCAGTGCAAGTGAGCACTTGGAACAGATTAACTTCAGTTCCAGTTTCATGTTCAAAGGCCTTCGAGAAGTAGTCGTGGAGTATTGTCCTCGTGTGAGTAACTTGAACTGGCTATCTCGGGTGCCCAACTTGACTATGCTAAAAGTTGTAGTATGTGAGAAAATAATGGAAATAAGTGACAATCCAATGACATTTGCGAAACTCGAAATTTTGGAATTGGAGGGTCTGCCGCTGCTGAGGAGCGTATGCTCCAAAGCTTCGTCGATACCATGTATAAAGAGGATGAGGATACTTGATTGTCCATTGCTGAAGAAGGTTCCATTGAACACCGAGATCCTCAAGGTACGCAAAATTGTGATTGAAGCAGAGGATCAATGGTGGAAG
>CATIWQ010099002.1:0-29134 GCA_949673415.1 Euphorbia schlechtendalii | reverse complement strand
AAAAAAAATAAATCAATCGCGATATCGTTTATTGTTTAAATAAAATCGTTCATTTTTATTAATACATTGGTTGCTCATTTTAATTAATGATATTGCTCGCATGATAAAAAGTGTGGTCGGTTATCCGGGAATATGTTTTATTCCCTTCGTGGGGGTATTCTAACATGCATCTTCTTATGATAAAGAAAGAGATGAAAAAGAATTACAACAGTCAAAATAAAATAAAAGATGAAAACCCTAGGTTCACAGGAAAATTCAAAAGAAGAAATTAAATACTGAAAACACGGAATTGTAGCTCTAGGAACTCAAAGGCTTACCGTTACTTAACGAATCCACGTCGAAGAATCTGATCGGTCATTTTGAAATCCTCCTCGTCCTTTGAATTTAGATAAAAAAAGTTGTATAAAATCCAAAAATTGTTGGTTTTAATTCTTGGAAGCAAAGGTCGTTCTAAAGCTATATCTTTTATCTGATAATTTTCGGATCTGTTTATCGAAAATGATCCAACTATTTATAGGAAAATCCCGAAAAAGACCAAAAAAGGAAAGTTTTTCCGGCGAGGGGCCTTGCTGGAAAAAAGGCCTCGCGGAGCTCTTCGCGAGGGTATCATAGGACCCTCGCGGGAATCCTCGCGAGGTTCGCCAACGACCCTCGCGGGAAGCCCCGCGAGGGTCGCCTAGGACCCTCGCGGGGAGGCCCCACGAGGGTTCCCTAGGACCCTCGCGGGGAAGCCCCGCGAGGGTTCCCTAGGACCCTCGCGGCCAGGCCCCGCGAGGGTTCCTTACGACCATCACGGGGAGGCCCCGAGACGGTCACCTAGAGACCTCGCGGGGAGGCCCCGCGAGGGTTCCATAAGACCCTCGCGGGAAGGCCCTGCGAGGGTTCCTTAGGACCCTCGCGGGCAAGCCCCGCGAGGGGCCCTTAAGACCCTCGCGGGGAGGCCCCGCGAGGGTTCCTTTGGACCCTCGTGGGCAGGCCCCGCGAGGGTCACTTAGGACCCTCGTGCGGCCTCGTGCGGCCTCATGCGAGGCTGCCTCCGCGCGAGGCTCCCCTGCAATCGGGATTACATCTCCTTTTTTTATATATTTTTTTTGTATTTTTTATTTAGTTAAATAATTTCTAAATTAAATAATTTTATTAATAACGAGGAGGGTTCCAATTCGAACAAGTCAGGATACTTGAAAATGTGTGATTCAAGGATAAAATCTCGTAAAAGCCGTCATCATCGTACGCGCGAGCTAGTACAAAATCCCGTGCTCACACATACCTTACAACTTTGCTTTGCTTTCTACTTACACTTACTATTTTGAAGTATATGATATGTCTATGTGTCATAATGTGTATTTCGTGTGAAGTCTTTTATATTAATCAAGTTATATGCGTTGGAGTTAATTTTAAGAGTAGTTTCGGGGTTAACAATATCGTGTATAATCACTGGATTTGTGATATAACACTGTTTAGTGAACCAACATTTTTGGAATGTTAACTTGCTAAATATGGCTATGTGAGAGCGACCCGTACTAAGCATAGTATTGACGTTGTCCAGGTTTATATAATTGTCTTAATTTGTTTGCGCTAGGTTTAGAAAAGTTATTTCATGTGTTGCTCTGCGGTAAGTAATTGAACATCTGGGTGTTTTGAACCGAGTCAGTTAGATTAGTTTAGTGAATTGTAGCATCTTTGTTGAACTCACATGTTTTCTCTGCTATACTTATTTCGTAGGGAAAATCTATTTAGAATCTATAGTCTTCCATACATATATCTATTCGTTCTTCATTCTAATCCTCCCAACTAAAATCCAAAAATATTTTATTTTCTTTATTCTGTTTTTCTTGTTGATCTTTAGAGCTGGTCCTTCCTTGTGGGATCGATGTCTTTTAAAACAACATCGTAATTGTATACTTGCATTGGTCACCAATTTTCTATTTAGATAAGCGGTACTGACAACACTTGTTCGTATTTTGAACTTAGAACTTATTAGTAGGAATGTGGGAGACAAGATTTTTAGCTTCATTAGTAAATAAAAAATCCTAGGAGTTATTAAAGTCGAAACCTTGCGAACAGCTAGCATCAATGTGGGAAGGCCCCCAGACTCAATCATTTAAGCTAGTTGTACTTCAAAGAGCTAAAGAACCAATCTACTATCGTCTAGTGGAGTCTGAGGATGAGCAAGCTACTAGTAGTTTAATCTTTGATATCATCAAATTTTTGCACACCGGAGAATACCCAGAAGACGCAACAGATTCAAAAAGAACTTCATTACGATGGTTGGCGATGCAGTTTCGATTAGTAGACGGGAATCTATTCAAACACACACCTGAAGGGCTATTACTGAGATGTCTCATTGAATAAGAAGTCTGATTGATCATATGGCAAATGCATGTGGGAGACTGTGGGCCACACATGAATGAAATGGCACTTGCAAAGAAAATACAACGCGATGGATATTACTAGACAACAATGGTCTCAGACTGCGTAACTGAAGTGCAAAAATGCCACGAGTGCCAAGTTTATGGTGATATCAGTCATCTACCTCCATTAGTGCTTTATAGTTTATCCACTCCTTGGTCATTCTCAGCATGGGGCATCAACATCATCGGCAAGATTCGACCGAGCTCGACTAATGGAAATCGCTTCATCGTAGTAGCAGTCAACTACTTTTCAAAATATGTAGAGGCCGAATCTTACACCAATATCACCGCTAAGAAGATGGTCAAGTTCATAGAAAAGCATATCTTTACCTGATATGGTATCTCGCATCACATCGTATTAGATAATGGGGTTTAATTCCAAGGAGCTACATCAAACCTAATGGAGAAATATGGGATCGAGCACCATCGATCATCACCATATAGACCACAAGCCAATGGGGCAGTAGAGGCAGCCAACAAATCAATCAAGAAAATTTTGAGCAAAATGGTTGTTACCTACAAGGATTAGGCTGACAAGTTGCAAATATGGAGGTATAGAACCAGTGTTAGAACTCCTAATGATCAAACCAAGTTCTCATTAGTATACGAGATGGAAGCGGTGCTCCCAGTTGGGATGGAAGTGAAATCCCTTCGAGTAGCCCTAGAAGCGAGATTAAAGAAATCAGATTGGGCAAGGGCCATTTTTGAACAGCTAAACATGATAGATGAACAGTGTCCAAAAGCATTAGAACACTTGAAAATATATCAACAACGCATGGCTAGGGCATACAATAACCAGGTCAAACTCATAAGCCAACCTTTGAAAGTGAGTGATCTGGTTCTAAAACAGATGAGACCATCAAATGTGATGTTCGGGGGAAATTCCATCCAAACTGGGAAGGTCCTTATGTCATGAAGGAAATCTTAAGCAAAGGAGCAGCTAAGATCATTAACATGGATGGGAATGAATTCGTTTACCTGATTAACCAAGACAAGCTCAAGCGCTACCAAGTTTAGGGCCATAAAGAAATAAATCAGAAAAAGTAGTACACAAAAAAGAGGAAAAAATATCAAAAGTTAGTCTGTCAGCTGGCACTTGGCTAGTTGGGCAACAATTAGGACCTTTCTTCGTAAAAAATCAGAAGAGCCCATTGAGTTGAAAACCTGTAAAGGGAGAATCAGGCAAAAATTAGGGCATCGTGAGGAATAGAGGGACCACGAGTTAGAAAACCTATTTTTGGCTAGCTGGTGGCAGTATTCAAATCATTGGAAAATTTGTACCCTCGTTAAAATTATTAATGAAATGTTATTGATTTTATAAGATTTATGTTTATGTCATATGAATGTATACATGTAGAATATCACAAGTAAACATTACAATTGTCAACCAGAAAACCTCAATAAGTTTCATAATGTCAAAAACAAACCAAACACAAAGTTTAGAAAACAGATGTTAAAGTCTGTGGTAAATAGATATAGATTTAAGGTTGCCAATCACTCCACCGAGTATGCTTTTTGGAAGTGTGAGGAAGGGGGGCCAAACCATCTTCATCCCTCTCCTACTCGCAGGATACCCTAAGATGCTGATCAACATCCGAAAGACATTTGATCTTGTCTAGCCACCCACGATAGAACTCGTCAGTGTCAATGGTCTCTAGGGTGTTGTAATCTAGCGTAACAACTGTAGCGCGTGCCCAAAGCCTCTGTATAGCGTCCGGTGTATCAGGACCAAAGTCGCTGAAATAGGTTGAACATAGAAGTCTTGGAACTTGCTGTTGACGCTCATACTGTCTACATAGATGTAAAGGGGAATAAGAGGTAATGCCAAATAGGCCCATCAACAGTACGCCAGAATCATGAATGTTTGTAGCCACAAATGAAATCTCCAACCAAGGGCTAAGCTAGGGGACCTCGGAAGCTCGATAAGGTCCCAGAATCTCAATCCAAGCCTCTTCACTCAACGAGCGATGGTCTTTCCTAACGAAACCCCTAGGACCATAATGCGAGGGAAGATACCGAGCCTTCCCCAAGCGAGAATTGGTGGACAAGTGAAGCTTCTCCAATAACCACACCTATGTGAATTTCATTTAAATAAGTAGCGAAAATCACAAAGAAAAAGGGGTGAAAAGGTCACCCAATAAGTTCGGGTTCACTGAAGTAACTTCCAGGTGAACCAAGCTCTCTACTAGAGCCAATGCCGCAGGAGAAAGACTTGTAGAAAGAGGATCAATGATAGACAGCAAGCAGAATGGAGCAACTGCTCCAGCGCCATAAAGGAACTCCACCAAAAGAATAGGGCCACCTTAGAGGGCCATGCTAGATGAGACATGGGCGTAGTCCCACACCAGCCAAGAACAACATCGACTCGAAAACCTCCAATGTCAGGAGGAATTGATAGAAGCACCTACTGGACTCCAAGTTCCACAAGCCTCGTATCTTATCCTCACCCCCGAGCTAAAAAGATGGGAATACAAAAGATAGCCTCACCGGGAATAACAAGGTCGGGTTCTTTGGTAAGGGAAGCCCTAGGATAGAATGATATTCGTCAACCAAAGGGCATTCTCGAAATTTGCAAAACGGAAGAGATGGGTAGCAGGATCCCAGAACTTCAAGATAGCATAAATGAAGGCTGTGTTCATAGGCCTGGAAGCAAGGTATTAAAGACCTCACAGCCCAAAGCTCTCTAGCTTTTGCTAATCGGGCCCCCAGATGGTGTGGAGAAAAGCCCTAAGATGCTCATATAAGTCGACATCAGTGAAAAAGAACTAAAGGAAATTCCTCAAGACCGATGTTTCCTACACACATCAACCATAAACAGTAGCATAATATATTCATTCATTCATGCATACACATAAGGCATTCACAAACATGCAAGCATATTCATAAAACAAAAACACAACAGGTGAAGACTCGGTGCGCAACGACCAAAGTCCTCTTTTCTTTCATAAAAATATGATCTTTTGAAAGTCTACAAGAAAAGTCTATCTAAAGATCTGGTTTGAAAAGAAAGAAAACAAAACTAAAGCTAAATAAGAGCTCCTAAGAAAGTGTCGCCTATATGTCATCTCCACCCATTGAATCTCAGTAGATATCTCAAAATCCTCAAGACATAGACTCCCGAAAGCGCCATCGGTCAGACCAGATGCAGGAGGAGGCTATGGAGCATCGAGAAAGCCAGCGTCCCAATCAGGGGTAAGTAACAGCCTAGTGTCTAGCTCGCAAGTAGAGCTCTAAGGTCAAACCCAAGAGAGTGGGAAAAACCTGAGGTAACAGCTCGCTCATCTACTCGAGCCCGATCGGCTGCGATATTCTGCCGTAACAACTCCTGATGTTGGGCCTCTAGACTCTAATAGCAAGCATCCAGACTCTAGTAACAAGCGCCCAACTCCTGGTGACTAATATCTAAGCCGTGGTAACGAGAATCTAAGTCCTAGTGACGAATTTCCAATGCCTAAAAATGACCACCGAGCTTCCCTCGTCGCCATCGCTTATAATCATAGAAACATATAACAAAAATCATGACCATATACGTAAAAAAACATAACATTTCATGCTTACATGCAAGGTTAAGCATAAAGCAGGTCGAGAAAAGAAACATATGCGTGTAACTCATCCTATATATACATCATATCCCTCAAAGAAAGGGAATGCCTGACCACTCGATCCATCTCCTCGCATGCGACTTGAAAAAAGAATTAACAAACATCAAACACCCCGAAACCACTACACTATGGTTGAAGACAAGATGTTTAATCAAAGACTCACATGAGTGATATCAAAAGGATCATAAGCCAATGTGTGGTAGCTCTGCGAGAGAGGCACCTATCTCTCGGTCCCTGTAAAACCCATCAAACAAAAAGATGAGTCAATAGGAATCATGAATCTTCCCTCAATGACACCGGAAGAAGATGTGCTCACACCCCTGGCCGAAGCATTCAAATCGGGAACACAGGCCCTCTTTAAGATGGTCTCCTGTAAGGACAGATAAACTATCAGAAGCAGGGTCAATAAAAAGAAAATAATTAACACAGATCTCATACCCGACAACCTATGCCGGTGCTACTAGCGCCAGCATCGGGACCGTCAACTCCCTGACTCCCGGACCGTGTAGGAGGTCGCGGTGCATCGGGCTGGTTCGAAGTATGAAGTGGGAGCAGAGTCTCCTGAATGAACTCCTCGTAATTACCTTACCGACCAGAGAGCCTCACACTATGCTCCTTGAAGAACAGCCATCTCTCCTTTAGGTCGGTGATCACTAGTATGCTCAGAATAATCTAGTGGGAGGCGTAGGAGGGATGCATCTCTTAGCCACTGGCTTGGTCTACCAGAACTAGATACGCTCCCCCAAGTACTACTCAAGGGTCTTAGGTCCCTCTAAAATAAAGCGACTCAGGTCCACCTCCCTCTAGATCTCCTTTACCATATGATATCTAGGGAGCCCCCTCCAGGGGTTGTAGTCCACCTAAAAAATAGTGAAGTCAAAATAGGGTGAGTTTCGAGTAAAGGACAAATGTAGTCCTATCTACCAAAACAAAGATCCTCACCTGCTCAAGTTTCAGATCACAAAGGTACTGGTAATAGCCTACAGAGTCCAATATATCTCCCTTGAAAGCTAAACAAATCCAGGCCATGCAAGGGGTATCATTAGGAGCATCGCGAACTGTGGGGCAGGAAGGAAACCGTAAAAGAAAGCCCCTGTGTGCAAGATCAAAAATTTAGTCAAGGTTAATAAATAATAACCGATATTCACAAATTGTAAAATGAACAAACGCTACCTAGAGAACCATGGAGCAGCATCGCAATGACCTCAAGTGAGCTCTCGTGACCAAATCAAAAGTAAAATATACCTGGGCTAATATTGTCGAGGCTAGTTAAGGCCATTAATGCCATCCAAATCTTCTAAGGGCTTGATCAACCCGTAATTAACCTCACTTTTTGAGATCGGAAAGAAAGTCACGCTCAGCAAGGTGATAACAAAGGACCGGACATACAATAGAACCTCGATCATTGAAATGGCTCACCGACTAGTCCAATACTCAACTAACGCGTGTAACGCAAAGCCTGACCCCTCAGATCTACACCAAACAAATCTCTTATGCGTTGACAGGCAATAGGATTCTTAAAGAACCTCTCCAAGAAGGTATTGAAATGAATCACAGTCTAGGTCCAAGGTAGACCGGTGATCGTTACCAAGTCAGACAAGGTGATGGTGACCTCCCCGATCGAAAGATGAAAAGTGTGGGAGATGTTGCACCATCTCTACGCCAATGCGATAGATATCGCATAAGGTAATAATGTGGGTGGCAAAGAGCGGGCCAAGTCGCCAAAACCGGTAGCCTCAATGGCCTGAATAAGCTTTGGTCGAGAGGAAGCATGAAGCCACCAAGCCTGGACGGTAGAGTACCCGCCCGTATATCAAAGAGTAGGGGACTACAAATAAAGTCAAATAAGACATGTTTCGAAATAAAAAACAAAATATATACCAAAAAAAATTTTAAATTAATTAACAATAGTGGAGACCCCGATGGGCATCGCCGAAATTTTCCAACGAGGACCCCAAGGGACCTCACCAGAATTTCTGTCGAGACCACTTGATAAGTTAGATAATGATTCCCAAAGGTAGCTAGCTCGGTGAAGGAGCCTTGGAAATGGGGTGCCCCTTGGATCGGTAGATATAAGGGCTGAGATACAAATCCTTGCGAAGAAGGCACATTCATGTAGGGAAATGCAGTTGCGATCTCGAGCCGAGATAAGTATATGGAGTCTTCATGAAAGAGTTAGGTGTGGCTTGCCCATACAACCCACATTGGAAGATATTTTAAGAGTTTCGATTTGGACGGATCAAATAGCCCGATCCTTGACCTTGCAGAGCATGACCAAACTGCCCTAACTTGGCCATCAACTGATATTGAGTTTCTTGATTCAAGAGAGAACCTGGATTGACTTGTAAAGTGGAAGTATACCCTTGGTTAATAATGGGATGAACTTTGGTTGTGTTAGACATGATATATGCCCTAGAGGCAATTAAGGTGATATATCTTTATTAGCTATAACGTACAAACGGTTTCATATTATTATTAATAATTATTAAGGCATCTTTGTTGCTTATAAGTGCTTTTAATTAATTTATGTATCTCGCTGGTATCATATATGTATAGTATTAAATATGTATATGCATATTTATGAGACAAAGTCTGTAACTACTTCATAGCATAAAAGTGAGAGGACATAGTGGGAGCTATGTGGTGTGAGAACTGCACATACGTGTTAATATGAATAGTCTAAATATCCCTAGTCATAGTTTCATTGAGATTGGACATCAATGAAATGGACAGACTAGCATGTGTAGGCTTATTCCTTGGATTAGATCCAAGCAACCAATCTCACGAGCTGAAGGTGGTACCTTGAGTCAACACATAAATTCAAGTAATACATTAGAGACCGCTATAAGACAGACACTCAGAAATAGTTATATCCATGTGTCGGTATCATGTCTTATTGCAGTAGCAGTACAAGTATCCTCAAACCTAATACACTAGTTACCTTATGTAGTGATAAGTGTATAATTACACTTATTATCATGATAAGTTTACACATTAAACACTATAGTTTAAGTCATTTTTATACTTCATATAAAAGATTTCACGTGGTATGTAGTTGTTTTTCATGCAGATGCAGATACTAGGTAAATCTTGGAAGTAAAATGATTAAAGTTGGAAATCTATGCAAAAAGAGTGAAAAAGGTGCAAAAAGATGCATGGAACTTAAGGAATTGGCAAAGGATCGAAGATGTCAAAGATTGGTAGAAATCACAAAGAGGAATTATGTGAAAAAGGCATGTCATGATCGTGACACACATATCGCGGTCACGACTTGTTAACTTTCACAACAGAAAGTTGCCAACCAAGTATTCATGGTCGCAACCTTGACGGTTTTTTGGTCAACTCTTCTCTTCTTTCAACAGTCGGATAAGAACGATCAACCACCATCAACTACCAAATGAAAAGATACCTTTTTGAAGTCATCCAATCATGAAAAGGTGCCTTTCCATTATGGATAAGATCAAACCACTTCATCCAATCACAATGAAGTGATGCAATCTTTCATCAATGGACACGACTCTTCGTACTTTATAAATAGGGCTCCAAACTCACCAATTTTGTGAGTAAGAGGGGATTGTGAGTGATTATGTGTGTGTCATAGTGCTTAGTGTATGCATAGATAGAGAGTAAAACTATCTAGATTTCGCTACGTGCATAAGTGTTAGCGAGAAAATGTATAAGTGATTCGAACCTTATTTCGATCACTAGATTTCTCTACATATTCAAGCGTTTGTTGCATAAGTGTAATTGTAAATAACTTATCAATAACATTTTTCGTTCTTCAATATTCGTTTATTCGATATTCACAAAGAATAGCATCCTAGCGGAGGTTCTATACGAGTCGAGACCGAATTCAAAGCAGACGTAAGAATTTTGGGAATTGATGACTCCCATTAAAGAGTGGATACGGTTTGATCAACTTTAGCTTTCACTTGCATACCTTACAACTTTGCTTTGCTTTCTACTTATACTTTATATTTCAAAGTTTATGATTTGTCTATGTGTCACAATGGGTATTTCATGTTGAGTCTTTTATAGTAATCAAGTTATATGCTTTTGAGTTAACTTTAAGAGTAGTTTCGGGGTTATTGAGATTGTGTATAATCACTAGATCTGTGATTATAACGCTGTTTTGTGAGCCAACATTTTTGGAATGGTAACTTACTAAATATGGCTATGTGAGAGCGTCCCATGCTAAGCATAGTAATATTGTTATCCAGGTTTATATAATCATCTTAATTCATTTGAACTAGATTTAGAAAAGTCATTTCATGTATTGCTCTGTGGTGAATAATTGAATATCTAGTGTACGTAATATCTTTGATGATTTTGCATGTTTTCTTTGTTATACTTGTTCGTAGGGAATATCTATATACTTTTTATCTTCTCTTATCTTTCATACATTTGTCTATCCACCCATCATTCCAATCTTCCAAAATAAATTACATTATTTTCTTTTGTTCCGTTCCTCTTGTTGATCTTTAGAACTGGTTCCTTCCCTGTGTGATCGATATCTTTTAAAACTACATCGTAACTGTATACTTGCAGTGGTCACCATTTTTCTATTTAGATAAGCGGTATTGACAACGCCTGTTCATATTTTGAACTCTTATCTTATCGGTAGGAAAGTGGGAGATAAGGTTTTTGGCTTCTTTATAAAATATAACCCTCGGAGTCAGTAGAGTCAAAACCTTGCGAACAAGTTTTTTGCACAGTTGCCGGGGATAATTCTTTCGGAACGAGTATAGCCAAAAACTTTGTGAACAAATTTTTGGCACCGTTGCCGGGGAAGGCAAGTGCATTTTAGAGATCAAATTGCCGTAGAACGGGTAATTATATTTTACTTGTTATTTAGATTTATTTTTAATTATTTATATTTTCTTGTTATTAACATATTTTGCTTGCTTATTCATTGAGTTTTCTTTCTAGCTTGTGCATGCCAAGTACGCGTAGCTCGAGAGAAAGTTTGGCATCTTTCGAATTAGAAATAAAATGATTTGGTAAGAGCAGAAATATTAGTATATTTTTATGTGTGTATTTTAAGTTAATGTGGTTTTAAAAATAAAAGAAAAGAACAAAATTTTTGGATTTTGGCATATCGCGACCGCGACCTGTATCGCGCTCGTGATCAGTTTGGTCTAAACTCTCTGTTTTTGTATAAGAGGGAGTCAAGATCATGACTAACCTTCGCGATCGTGACCCGTGCGAACTGCACAGCAGTTACTTTTGTAACAGCTATATTTTAACGGTTATATTTGATATATATCCGTTGGAAAAGTAATTAATACCCTATTTACTATATAAATGACCACTTTTCCTAGTTTTTTTTCACAAAAACACTTTTTCATAATCTCAATCCTTTGCAAAACAAGTTTTCTATCTTTCAAATATGTGTTTCAAAATTCTTGAATTCCATTATAATGGCACCAAAGAAACCAACATCATCAAAGAGGAAGAGCAAAGTGGTGAATCAACAAAATGAATTTGGATGCCCTATACCAATCTATAGTGAAGAAGAAGTTGAAAGGTACTTGAGAATCAAGAACATTGATTTTCATGGTATGCTTTTCTACGATCCTACTTTTGCTATTGATGCTGGGATTCACGTGGAAGTGGAAGAGTATTTTTCGCTGTTTGGATTGGAGAAGTTTGTGAATATGCGATTTCCTTTCATCGAGGAATGGGTCCTCTAATTCTTTGTTACTGTTGCTGAAGATGGGAATATCTTGAAAAAGAAATTTAGGAATGGAGGAGAAGAATATAAATTCACTATGATGGATTTAATCAAATGGTTTAGTTTGGGAGAAAATTTTGATGAGATTGAGAAAGATGAAGATTATGAATTAACGAATGTTTGGACTGAGTTAAAGGGATTGGATCGATACGATGTCAAGAACTCATCCAACAAGAACATCCGAAGTAATAACCTTCTCTACCTTCACAAGTTTATTTCTCAAAGTCTTTTCTTTCGACATGAAATAACTAAGGTGTCAATGTAGGACTTGGAAATATTGGAGTGCGTAGTTTCGCAGTTTCGACCAAAGTTTACGATGTATATTTTGGAGTCCATCACTAGTCTGACTACACATAAAAAGGCTAGAGTTAGAGGTGCAAATATGATTTGGGGAATAATTTTGGGGGCGAAAAATCGATTACCGTACCAGTATAATCTAAGGGAGAATTTAATTTTATGGGAGGAGTGTATATGAAGAGAGTAGGATTGGTTAAAGAAGAAGGAGGAAAGTTTACATTCCTACCATATGGAGTAAGGGTAAGGAAGCTTATACCAACACAAGAATCTACTTCTCGAGAAAACCAACCCGAAGAAGTTCAATTCGAAAGTATTAATTCAAGACAAGCCTCGAGAAGTACAAATGATACTTGGAGAGGAAAGTTCATGAAAGATGTCGACCAAGCATTCTTAGACATAGCAACAATACAGCAAGATGTTCATCAACTGACAAAATCCAACATTTCATTAAATCGGAAGTTGAATACATACCGAGCCCTCTAGATTCAAGTTTCGATGAATAAAACGAGTACAAATTCTTTTTCTTTCATTTAATTTTATTTTCTTTTCAGTTGTGTGTTTTAGACTAGGTTTATATTTTAATAAAGTCTTCCACAATGAGGACATTGTGTTCTTTAGAGTTGGGGGGCATTTGTAAAAATCCAAAAAAATAAATAAAATGGAAAAAATCGAAGAATTTGGAATTTTTTTTTTTATTTTTATTGTTATTTATACATTATCCATACCTATACTTTACTAACAATTGTCCAAGGTTATTGTGAGTATTAGGTATTACAAATTTGATGTTAGTGCAAAATTTGAGCGCATGTTGAAATTGAGCGTTATTAGCACAACATTTATCAATTTGGCAAGGATGAGTGGTGAGTAACATTCGAAAGCAACATTCCAAGTAAGTTTCGATTTACATTTCAATGCAACATGAATTAGTATAAGTTTTATAGTTTTAGTTTAATGCTACCGATAAGTTTAAATGGAGTAATATCTAGTAGTATTCTTACTATGAGTTTTATATGCAAATCTCGAATAAGTCCTATAAGTATTGAGTGTGTTTAAAGTGTTGGGAAACTATAACCATAATACTTTGAAATTCATCAATAAAGGATGAGGGTATTAAGAGTAAAAAATCAAAAGAAAGAGAGGATAACCAATGAGTTATGCAAAAGGTGAGGAATGGTACGTAGCAGAAACTACAACCATTCAATTGATTAAAAAAGAAAAATAGCAATGCATGAAAAATGGGTGCACAGTACAAAGTACTTAAAAAACATATGCTTAAAAGAAAAAATGAGAGAAAGTAGTATGGAGCATAAAATGCAACCACTGAAGAAAGTGGAGAGTGGTATGGAGAAAAAAACTAAGAGAGTTTTAGCATCCTAGGTTACCTAAAAATGCCTTGAGAGAAAATTATTCAAAGTGTGCTTTCTATGTCCTTTATACTTTATATTATGCTTAAGAGAAGGAAAAATTCGAGTATGCATATAACGCTTATATGAAGATACGATTCGGTTGAACCTCCATTATGGGCAAAGGTATGCAACTAGACTATATGAATTGCACATTACTAATTTGTGGGAAATGGCGTTACTTGATTTGAGTTTAAGCAACGTGGGAATGTGGTACTCACTACAATAGTCTTTCACCAAATAAGGTATGAACTTGGATAGCTAATTTATACACTTATGTTGAATTTACCTTGAGGACAAGGCAAAAGTTAAGTGTGGGGGTGTGATAAGTGTATAATTACACTTATTATCATGATAATTTACACATTAAACACTATAGCTTAAGTCATTTTTATACTTCATATAAAAGATTTCACGTGGTATGTAGTTGTTTTGATGCAAATGCAGGTACTAGGTAAATCTTGGAAGTAAAATGATTAAAGTTGGAAATCTATGCAAAAAGAGTGAAAAATTGGCAAAAAGATGTGTGGAACTTAAGGAATTGGCAAAGGATCGAAGATGTCAAAGATCGGTAGAAATCGCAAAGAGGAATCATGTGAAAAAGGCATGTCACGATTGTGACACACAAATTGCGGTCGTGACTTGTTAACTTTCACAACAGAAAGTTACCAACCAAGTATTCACGGTAACAACATACATTCACGGTCGCGATATAAATTAGTATTCGCGACCTTGATGATTTTTTGGTCAACTCTTCTCTTCTTTCAACCGCCGGATAATAACGATCAACCGCCATCAACTACCAAATGAAAAGACACCTTTTTGAAGTCAACCAATCATGAAACGGTGCCTTTCCATTATGGATAAGATCAAACCACTTCATTTAATCATAATGAAGTGATGCAATCTTTTGCCAATGGACATGACTCTTCTTTTGGATAGACGCAACCTTTCGTACTTTATAAATAGGGCTACAAACTCACCAATTTCGTGAGTAAGAGGGGATTGTGAGTGATTATCTGTGTGTCATAGTGCATAGTGTATGCATAGATAGAGAGTAAAAATATCTAGATTTCGCTACATTCATAAGTGTTAGCGAGAAAATGTATAAGTGATTCGAACCTTATTTTGATCACTTGCTTTCTCTACATATTCGAGCAATTGTTATATAAGTGTAATTGCAAATCACTTATCAATAAAATTTTCGTTCTTCACAAAGAATAGCATCCTAGCGTAGGTTTTGTACAAGTCGAGACAAAATTCAAACGTAGGAATTGCGGGAAATGACGACTCCCATTAAAGAGTTGATACGGTTTGATCAACTTTAGCTATCACTTGCATACATTACAACTTTGCTTTGCTTTCTACTTATACTTTCTATTTCGAAGTTTATGATATGTCTATATGTCATAATGTGTATTTCGTGTTGAGTCTTTTATATTAATCAAGTTATATGCTTTTGAGTTAACTTTAAGAGTAGTTTTGGGGTTAACGAGATTGTGTATAGTCACTGGATCTGTGATTATAACACTATTTAGTGAGCCAACATTTTTGGAATGGTAACTTGCTAAATATAGCTATGTGGGAGCGACCCGTACTAAGCATAATAATATTGTTATCCAGGTTTATATAATCATCTTAATTCGTTTGCACTAGATTTAGAAAAGTCATTTCATGTGTTGCTCTACGATGAATAATTGAATATCTGAGTTTCTAGAACCAAATCTGTTAAATTAATCTAGTGTACATAATATCTTTGATGATTTTACATGTTTTCTTTGTTATACTTGTTCGTAGGGAATATCTATATACTTTTTATCTTCTCTTATCTTTCATACATTTGTCTATCCATCCATCATTCCAATCTTCCAAAATAAATTACATTATTTTCTTTTGTTCCCTTCCTCTTGTTGATCTTTAGAATTGGTTCCTTCCCTGTGGGAATGAGATCTTTTAAAACTACATCGTAAGTGTTTACTTGCAGTGGTCACCATTTTTCTATTTAGATAAGTGGCATTGACAAAACCTGTTTGTATTTTGAACTCTTATCTTATCGGTAGGAAAGTGGGAGACAAGGTTTTTGGCTTCTTTATAAAATATAAACCAATCGTCGGTGAGCATCGAGATTGCTACAGCGATGAATGCTTTCACTAACAGCGACCAATTTGCATCAATCATCAACCATCACACTAGGATAGGATAACCCGAGCAAAGGGCAAATGATGTGGTGCCTAAGTTCAATGTTAGTGGTACAGTTCTACCAGGGGTACCATCCTCTTCTGTTGTTGTATTTCTAACTTCCTATCAGTTCAGGTCGGGAGAGGGTTAGCCACTGGTTAGCCAAACAATGTATAATTTCGCTTCTTAGCCACAAGTGGGTGGCCAGTTCTTCCCGGGGCAGCCGGGACAAACTTCATTTATACCTAGAGTGGTGGGGTAGCTAGAAATCGTGCCATCCTCCAATTACATCTCGTTTGCTCAACCCATAATGATAAGCTGGGGTGCACCTTCTCAAATGTTCCAGAGTCAGGGATAACAGAACCCAGGGTTGCAATATGGTGGTTTCTTGGGGACCCCAAACAATATCATCCAACAGCCAAGAATGGCAGAACTATGGTAACAGTTCCTAGCTACCCACTGTGGGCACATTATACAGGGGCAGATGGGTGCAATTCCGATATAGTCAGTAGCCAAAGATGAGGATACTTTGCCTCCAACTTTTGCTATGCCCTGATTCGAGAAATACACAGGAAACATATATCCTTGTGACATATTGCATATTATCATAACGTGATGAGGGCCCTGAGAATAAGCGACCGCATGATGGCCAAGTTGTTCATTATCACATTGGGAAGCCCTGTGAATGAGTGGTATAGTTACCTCCCGATGGATATAGCTTATGACTGAGGACGTCTATCCTAGGCAATGGTGGATCATTACGACTTCAACACCTTAATGGTCATAATAATGCAAAACTTGGAGGCTATAAGGAAAAATCAAGGGGAAAGCTTCAAGCCTTATTTTGAGAGGTGGATGGCTACACAAGTGAGGTTATAATCTCAGCTGAACTTACCTGAAATGATAATGAAGCTCTTGGATGGTGCACTACCGTTTTATTGGAAGAGACTTGGGTCTGAAACCTTCCATAGTTACCAAGAGGTATTTGTTCAGGCCGAAAAGATAGAATGGTATGATGCTATGGAGGAGGAGATGAGACAATAGGCCGCTAGACCTTATTACAAGAAGAAGGACTCCAACCCAGTGCAGGTGAAAGCGAAAAAACCAGCAATTCAACTTGTGCAAGAGAAGAAGGTAGTCGCAGTCAGGTTACCAAATGAGGAGTATCGTGGTATCTCGCCATACACTGCTAACCTTGGGTTCTTGTTTACCAAATTACAAGAACTCAAATAGATGGAGAGCCCGAATAAGCATGTTCCTCCTAAGCTAGAAGACAAGAACAACTATTGCCACTATCATGTAACCACGGGGCACTGCACAAACAATTATGAAGAATTGCTAAAGGCTATCCAGAAGCTAGTGGATGATAAGATCATTCATGTGCCTGTGCTTAAACCAAGCACTAAGACCAACCCTCTGCCAAATTTTGAGGCCAATGTTAGAATGATTAACTCTTGGATAAGGGAGGAGAAGGTGCTGAAATGTATCTCTGATGGCTTAGGGGTGTTCGTGATGTTGGTCAGAGGAAGAAGAGATCCTGAGCATGTATTGAGGATGTTGAAAAAGGAATCAGACCACCGAGGGAGCGATGGCGAGATTAAAGCTTCTGAGGTCAACCTTGTTGGATTCTCGGTATTTACTAGCCAAGAACCTATGTCACTTCGCGTAGGGAGGGATCTGTTAGGAGAAGCACCGACTAGCGGGGTAGACCAGTATGTGATGGTAATCGAGTCAAGGATGGACTCGAATGATGTAATGGAGATTCTCAAGTCTCAGTCGAGTAATTAGGGAGTTAGAGAGAGGGAGGAAGTCCCGAGGGTCAATTTCAATTTGGCCAGAATGTCTATTTTTTATGGGAATGATGCATTGTCAACCCATTTATCTTAATTTTATACCCTGTGTCGAGGACAGGGTCTTTCACAGGATATGATAGCCACACTTTTCCAATGCTCATTGTTAGAGGTGTTGAGCCAATGGTACGACATATAATCTGAACACACAAAGAGTAATTGGAACTATATTGCTACAAAGTTCCAAACAGAATTTGCATTTCTAGAGCCACCAAAGCAAAGCATGCGAGATCTGCTTGCTTGCAAATTGAGGGAGGGGGAGTCACTCACTAGCTACATAAAGCGATGGATGCTTATTTACATGGAGATATTGGCAAGACCAACTAACCTTGCAGGGATACAGTTGATGATAGAGGGATCTCGAGACTGGTACCACTACCACCTATCGAGGATGGCAATCCTCGATTTTAATGGGCTATCAAATCATGCTCATCATCTTGACAGGGAAATAACCATCAAACATCGCAATGTCCTTGCAGTAGGGTCAGGGATACCTACTAATTTTGTGCTAGCAATGTTATCTCGATCCAACTGAAGAGTAAATATAGTGACTAATGAAGGGGAAGGCATGGAAGAGGATCCACTGGCAAAGGTGTTCTCCACAGAGAGGGCTAAATCCCGAGGAGACACAATAGAAGCAGAATCTAGGAAGACGCCATTAAGGGTACCCATCAACCTTGATGCATATGTCTAAAAATCTAGGAGGAAAAGGAAGATGAAAGAAGGAACATTGGTCGAAGGGGAGACCATCCGGAATGAGAAGAAGCCCATTAACTTGGATTCCTACAAATTGAAGGGATAACATAGCCAACCTGAAGATGGATATGATCAGTATCCCTGGGTGAATTCTACTGTAACAAGGGTGATAAAGGATGGAGTGCTGAGAGTTAGCTGAAGTGGTCGTGTTTTTTTAGGGAGGAAGTGGTACTGCTTAATGACTCCAGGCTCGAGGAAATCGTGAGGGAACAACCTGAACCACCTTTATCCCCAAAGTTGGATGAGGATATGTTGGATGTAGACCCCTCAATGAACCAACTAAAGGGGACTCAGGCAAAATACATCATATGGAGGCTGTTAGAGGTATCCCAAAAACACAGGATGGGCCTGATCAAGAGGCTGATGGAAATGCTTGCTACACCTACAACTTTTGTAATTGAGATGTGCACCACCATTGGGGAGGGAATCGCTCCTCATCAAATGCCATCCATATCTATTGATCAATCTGAACTGCCACAAGAATTAGGGTTGCATAACATATCCTTGTTTATCAAGGTTTGAATTTTTGATCGGGCGATACCATGTGTGATGGTCGATGACGGGTCGGTCCTTAATTTATGTCCGCTCTCCTACCTCATTTAGGGCTAAGGGAGGATATGTTGGCCAAGTTGGACATGGTGATTCGAGTCTATGATGACTCAAATAGAGGGGTAGTGGGTAGTTTCGAAGCAAAAGTCACTGCAGGGAGAGTAACCTCCAATGTAAAGTTCACTGTACTAAACATCCTGGTTACTTACTCACTACTCTTAGGTAGGCCATGGATCTATGCAATAGGAGCTGTCCCTTCCACTCTACATCAGAAGATAAAGCTTATCCACAATGGGAGGCTGATAATAATTGAGGTAGATGAGGAATCAGTAATGGCGGCAGCCGCGTTCGAGGAAAGAGCAACGCAAGGGCTAAGGGTGGTAATGGCCACTAAAGGAAAGAACAAAGAGTGTAGGACTCCAAAGGGGTATCATTTTTTCCCTGGAAGTCTGAAAGCTCAAATGAAGAAACAGGGTTTCATCCCAGGAAGAGGGCTGGGAAAACACCATCAGGGAATCATCAGAGCCATTGACCCCATTCTAGTCACGCTTGGGCTATGCTTGGGATTTACCACAAATAGGAAAATGTACAAGCATAAGTGACCCTTATTCTGCAACATGGTTAGCATCTATGAGGCCGAAGGTAGTAAGGAATATCTGGGGGAGCCGGAACCGTCAATCCTAAACGGGGAAGAAGTAAAAGTGCATGAGATCTTCAATGATGTTTTTGACTTCACAACTGGCAAGCTGATTGAACACCTGGAAGAGCCTGTACTTGAAGAAAAACCAATCCTGGCCATGGAAGTAACCCCAATTAAGGATGAATCAACCAAACCTGGGAGAGGTTGAGCACTAGAGGATGCGATAGCAGCATTCACAAAGGCTGTCAATGAACTGATGAAGAAGAAGGATGATATGAAAGATCATGATCTATCAAGCACCGTCAGACTCCTCATGGAAAAGCAGGCACAGGCCACCCTTGAAGCTAAACAAACTCCTGACACACCTACTGATGTAAGCGAAGGCCCTCCGCATGTGGAGGATGACAATAATAATGATGTAATCTTGATCATTTCAGATGTTTTTGACAATTTCGCCTACGAAGCTAATTCAAAGAAATATGACAATTTTGCTTACTTGTTTGATGTTCTGCTTGATAGCACCACGCATTCATATGATCATACGCATAATGTCTTTAACATTCATGAAGCATCATTAAACAAAATTAACTTGGGTACAAACGAGTCACCAAAAATGGTGATAATTTCCAATTATTTGAATCCTGAAGAAAAAAGAGAGATCACAAATGTACTTAAACGTCACGTGGTAGCGTTTTCTTAGTCATATGAAGACATGCCCGGAGTGGACTGATACTCACCATATCCCAACTAACCCTCGGATTAAACTAGTAAAATAGAAATTGCGTCGCTTAAGGCCCGAATGGGTAGAGAAGGTTAAGGCTGAACTGGCAAAGCAAATTAAAGCTAAGTTCCTAGAAGTGGTTGAGTAACTGACATGCTAGCCAACATCATCCTAGTGGCAAAGAAGGATGGCAAGGTTAGAGTTTGTGTGGATTTTAGGGATCTGAATGAAGCCTCCCCGAAGGATGATTTCCCCCTACCCCACATAGATGTTTTGGTCAACAAAGCAACAAGGGTGGCTATGTACTCCTTCATGGATGGTATTTTAGGGTATAATCAAATACTGATGGCTATAATGGACAAAATCAAGAAAGCTTTCATCACGAAGTGGGGCGTATACTGCTACAAGGTAATGCTATTTGGTTTGAAAAAAGCTAGCGCAACATATCAACCGGCGGTTACAACCCTTCATCATGACATGATCCATAAGGATGTAGAAGTTTATGTTGATGATATGCTTGTCAAATCCAACACTAGAGAGGAACATCCAACTAGCTTAGACAAATTTCTCATTAGGATCGAGAAGTACAATCTACGCCTAACCCTAAAAAGTGAATATTTGGGGTAACTTCAGGGAAACTTCTGAGGCATATAGATAGCCAAAAAAGAATTGAAATGGATCCTAATAAAAGCAAAGAAATTAGGTAAATGCATATGCCAAAAACAGAGAAAGAAGTTCGATCTTTCCTAGGATCCCTATAGTACATAAGCAGTATCCTTGCCAGACTCACCACCATCTCTGAATCGATTTTCAAATTGATGTGTAAAGACCAACTAGTTGTTTGGAATAACCAATGTCAGGTAGCGTTTGACAAAATCAAAAAATACTTGTTAAACCCACCCGTCCTCCGCCCACTAGAACCTGGTAAACCCCAAATCCTATTCGTAGAGATTGAGGAATCATCTATCAGAGCTATGCTGGTGCAAGAACATGAAGTTAGGAGTGAGCATGCAGACTACTATTTGTGTAAGAAACTGCTTAAATATTAGTCCTACTACACTCTCGTAGAGAAAATCTGTACGACGATGGTTTGGTTAACAAAGAAACTACGCCACTAATTCCGATCTTATCAAATAAAAGCTGTAGCAAAGATAGACTTGATGAAGTACTTATGCCAATCACCAACACTTGCTAGAAAACTCTCAAGATGGTTATTGCTATTGTCTAAATTCAACATTGAATATGTGACCAAGAAAGTCATTAAGGAATAAGCAGTCGCTGCATTTTTTGCCAATCAACCCTTGGACTCTGATTACGTTGAAAACCTATAATTACCAGATGAGCAACTAGAATTGGTAGAGGATGCCCGTACAGAGTGGAAAATGTTCTTTGATGGTGCAATGAATAGAAATGGAGCCATACATCTTTCCAAACGATTGGAGTTCCCAGTAATAAACAATGGTGCCTAATACGAGGCTTATCTATTTGGGTTGGAGGCATTTCGGAAGGCAAGAGCAAAGGAAGTATCTGTAGTTGGGGACTCAGCTCTAGTTATAAGATAAGTCACTGGTAATTAAGAGATAAGAGAAGAGTCACTTCGCCCTTTTACGAAGGCAGTCTGGAAAGCCTCGCAAAAATTTTGGTGAGCCCTTTCGGGACCTCGCCAGAATTGGTCAGTCGAAAATTTTCCCGACAGACCTTAATTAGACTTTTCTCTAATTTTTTCACTTTTCTAAACTAAAATTCCATGACATGGTTCAAGTTTCAGTTCAATTCTACTCCCTAAACAACATAAAGGTAAATAAATTTGAAAAAAATAAAAAAGATATTTTTAGTAAATACCTCAATCCAAGAAAGATAGTGCTAGGCCGGAAAATCAAGATCCAATGTCACTATGGGAGTGGTAGGAGTAAACCCCAGCATGGTGTCGCGCACTCAAGCAGTACGTGACATCGATATCGACAGAGAAAACACCAGCCTGATCAGTAGGCTAAGGACTAAGACTAAAGAGGAATCGAAGCTACCTGTCAGCAAGTTTCGACAACATTTTTTCGTAGAGAGAAGGAAGAGAGAATGTATTTAGAGAGAGAGAGTAAAAGTAAGAAGTGAGAAAATAAGGAGAGAAGAGTTATATTTATAAAGAAAATAGCTGGGCTCCACCTATTTATATTCTCCAATAAAAGCATCCTAACACAATAGAACAATGCATGGGACAACCCCGATATTTCCCTTACTCATTAAATTTATTTCTCGATGTTTTAATTTTTTTATTGAAGGGGTAAAAATTTTTCTTCGCATAAACTTAATCAAATAATTAAAACATTCATTAAAAAATTTATTAACATTACATTTTCTCTGATTTGTCATAGGGATCAACTCAATTTCCTACTAAGGAAACAAAACTGAAGAACGAAACAATAATCTAATTCGGTTCGCTTTTCAGGAAACCTACTTTGGCAATTCCAACAAGGAAAGCCAACTGGAGGTCAACCCACAAGGGGCACATAATGACCACACTAGACACACCCACAAGGGGCACATAGCAACCACACTAGACACACCCACAAGGGGCACTAAACATCAAGGGACTCCGAAGAAATAAATGAATGACCCAATTAAAGCACGATGCCGGAAAGGAAGGCCCCTATCATCACCGATCTGGGATAAAGAGGTAACCAATCGCACCGTTCAGGTATTTTCTCGATCCCTTCATTCTTTTTATGTTATCATAATGGCTATTTAACCAGCACCGATCACACGAGGGGCAACTGTGAGCATGGAATTTTGTACCAGCTCATGCGTTCGATGATGATGGCTTTTCAAGATTTTATCATTGAATCACACAATTCTTGATTATCTAGAATCATAAATATGAGAGTGCTCCTCGTCTCTAAAAAGGACTTTTAATAAAATTAATTATTTTTTCCTTATTATTTAAAAAATTAATTAAAAATACAAAAATATAAAAATAAACAAAAAATGTGAAAAAGTTGTAAAAACTGAGATCGGGGATTTGCCTCGCCAAAAGTCTGGCTAGGCTAGCCACGCCAGACTCTAGCAAGGCAAGCCTTACCAGAAGTTCTAGTGAGGCTCGCCAGACTTTGGTGAGGTTTGCCTCACTAGAATTCTTCTGGTGAGGCCCTCCAGAATTTCCACTGTTAGCGGACGACATGGAGCGACGGGCCGAGAGTGCGCAGGAATGAGAGGCACAGTCCACAAGGGTGTTTACGTGAAAATAAAGTACCAGGTTAGGGAGAAAGCGAACATTTTAGATCAGTCAAATCCAAATCCACCGTCTCTTAGTGCAGAGTCGCCACCTGGATTAGCTCTTCCATGAATTAAAGTCAAATGAGACTTACGGCCCATTAAGACACAGAGATTCGGGTTCAGGATAAGTTGCTTATTTCTTATTGGATCACATTATATTATATCTATAGAAAACCGTATTTCTTAATTTTGCATTCGCACTTATGTCATTTTCGAGTTTATAATGTATGATTTGATATGTATGTGTTAAGCAGTAAATTCATACATAAAGCAGTAAATAAATGCGGAAATGTAAAGATTAAAAATTACATAACCTCAGGGGATGCAACCGCCCGCTTAATCTATTAATTACATTTTCCAAAAATAATTAAAATTGCGATACCCGAAGGAAAATAAAACCTAGGCATACATCTAACCTGCATCCACAAAGGTTAGTACATGGCATATAGCACAACATGAATATTTACACGTATGCTCGATTTAATTTTGATGAGGTTCGTGTGGCCTAGTTAAAATATCGATGATTGAAAATTTCTTATTTAGAAATAAAACAATTTATTTTATTTACAAATATGTTGGTCATTTTTATTTACTGAAAATTATCGCATGGCAAAAGGTGAGGTTTGTTATCTAGGAATAATTTTCATTCCGTTCGTGGGGTATTCTATCATGTATTTCATAACTAATGACAAATAAATAAATAAATAAGTAGGTTAACAAAATATAAAGGAATAAAGTAAATTCTAGGTCGATGACAAAAATTGAGTTCATCTACGTATTTAGAAGAAAAGAAAAACAAATATAAAAATATAATACACAGAAAATGCAGCTCTAGGAACTCAGAGGCTTACCCTTTCGTTGCGAATCCACGTCGACTTATCCGCTTGATCTTTAGGAGTGCTCCTCGTTCATTTTGATTTAACTGGTAAAAATGTGTTATTTAATCTTAAAAATATTCAAACTCAGACTCTAAATTTGTTTTAGGTCTGAGAATGTCTGAGGATTTTTTTGAGAAAAAAATAGTGGAGAAAATTTGGTTTGAAAATAATAAAGTTTGGAATCCTAACGTGTTTTGGATCCCAATATAATCAAAGAATTTCTAAGAAAAATGTAAAAGAAATGTAGAAAAAATTCGGAATTATTTCTTGAGAAAAATATAGTTTTTTTGTAAAGAATTATTCCATCTCGTCGAGAGAAAACTATATATTTTTTTGTACTTTTTCGATCCTTTTGCTCTTTTCGTGTGATCATACTAGCTATTTAACCAGCAGCGATCACACGATGGGCAGTTGTTAGCATGAGATTTTATACCAGCTCGCGCGTTCGATGATGATGGCTTTTCGGGATTTTATTCTTGAATCATATAATTCTCGATTATCCAGACGCATCCATATGAGAGTGCTCCTAGTCTGTAAAAAGGACTTTTAATAAAATTAATCATTTTTTCCTTTTTATTCAAAAAATTAATTCAAAATACAAAAAATATAATACACAAAAAATGAGAAAAAGTCGCAAAAACAGGGATCGGGGATCTGCCTCGCTAGATGTCTGGCGAGGCAGCCTCGCCAGAATTTGTTACCTTTTTGGATTTCCGGGTTTTTTCCTATAAATATTTGGGGAATTTTCAGTAATCAGGACTTGAAATATTCAAAACAAAATATAACTTTAGAACTGAACTGATTTTGGAATTAAACAAGTATTTTCGAGATTTACACCATGATTTCAACAACTTAACTAAAAGATGACAAGGATTACTTTCTAAGGTCAAACGGATATTGTCGAACTAGATTCATTCCGTAAGGGTAAGTCTCTGAGTTCCTAGAACTGCTAATTCCGTGCTCATTGTCTGTTATTTCTTATTTCGATTTCATCTGTGGACCTAGGATTATTATTATTTTGCTTTATTACAAATGTTGTAATTTTTCTTCCTTCATCTGTAATATCCTTATTAATATATGCTAGAATACCCCCACGAAGGGAATAACAATATGTTCTTGCATAACAAGCCCCCACTATTTTACCATGCAAATAATTTCATTAATTAAAGTGAGTAACCAATGTGTTAATTAAAATGAATTATTATATTTTAAATTGATAAACTCATTACTGCGATCTTTTTCAATAGGCCACACGGGCCTTGCTAAAGCCAAAATTGAGCAAACGTGCAATGTGTTGTAATGTACCCTGTGCTAACCTTTGTGAATGCAGGATTAGATGTATGTTTAGGATTTTAATTTTCCTTCAGGTATCGCAATTTCAATTTTTTTTTAAATGTAATTAATAGATTTGGCAGGTGGTTGCATCCCCAAGGTTTTTTATTTTTTAATCTTTACTTTCCACATTTATTTATTGCTTTATGGATGGATTTACCACTTTCAAATATACGTGAATCATGCATAATAACTAAAAAAATGACATAAGTGCAAATATGTACAATTAAGAAATACGGTTTTCTATAGATGTAATATAATGTGATCCAATAAAAAATAAGAAACTTATCCTGAACCTGAATCTCTATATCTTAATGGACCATCCCCCGGATGTTAAGCCTCACAGGTCTCTAATTCCTAGAAAGAGCTAATCTAGGTGGCGACTCCACACTAAGAGACAGCGGATTCAGGTTTGATCGATCTAAAAATGTTTTATCTTTCTCTACCAAACCTTTTGGGTCCCTGACTCGGTACTTTATAAACACCTCGGTGGACCACGCCTCTCATCTCCGCGCGCTCTTGACCCATCCCTCCATGTCATCCGCTCACACTTGGTGTCATGTCTTATTGTAGTAGCTGTATGAGTATCCTCAAACTTTAAATATTTGTTACCTTATGTGGGAGTTGCTATACTCTTTACCCTGGTGATCAGGATGATACAAGTGATTAAGGGTATAATGATGGTAAGTCGAGTAGTCAAAATGGGACCCATCACTTCTAATATAGTGATATAATGGGACTTCTACATTAAGTCCTCTTGTTGAAGTTTCACGCTCATAAACATCTAATCAGAGTATGAGATTAATATAATGGGTTTTTAGTCAATCTCAATACATAAAGCAGAGTGGTGTTGTTCATGAACAAGTTTAATTTCAGGATAGCTACGGCTATTACATGAGCTTATACTTAATATGAGGTTAATAAACTGAATGGTACTTAACCTGATGAAATGAGTGCATTGTCCTGGTTACTATTGTAGAATCAGATCAAGTTAGAGGCATGTGACATTCTGAGTATTGAGAGATCATATGCTTTTTCTAGAAAGCCCATTTAATCATCTAGAGTTTTTGAGTTCCATATCGATTTGGAACACTAAGCCTAAAGGTTCCTGGATGGGAAGCCCAGTTTATGTTAACCTCTAGCGGCTCTATACTTTTGGATTCTATGAGGTCACACACATTGGGCCTTCACCGAACTGAATAAAGAACTTATAGATGGGGTCTATACCGAGAATAAAAGGGAGAGTCAAACTCATATTGGATGTACAAATTTTGGTCCGACTAGTGTACCGAGAAAGAAAGGTGAAAGGTTTAATCAAACCATTATACCATGAGTGAGCCTTGCGAGAAATCTAGTAAGGGCCCCCAAGGCAAGCCTGCAAGAGCGCTAGAAGTGCTTGTGGACTTGCAAGGGCTGCATGATAGTGCTTGTGGGAAAGCCCTCAAGTAGGCCTCTTTAGTTTTGTGAGAGCAGCACTCGCAAAGGCACACAAGGCTTGCCATAAGCGGGCTTGCGAGATTCCTCACAAGCCTGCCTTGTATGCAAGGCAGGCCCATTTGAGGCTTGCCTTGTGTGGTACTGCTGCTCCATGAGAGTCAAGAGTAGCCCGGGTGGGATTTTGAACTAATCCCACATCGGTTAAGGGGGGCATTTTTTCTCCCCCTTGGGCTATAACTAGCCTCCTCCTCCACTCCTTTCAACTCACTTCAACTCAGCCATCTCCAGAGTTTTGAATCCTTTTATCGTGAGCTTTTTGGGAGATCCTCCATGAGTTTCTCCACTTTCGTAAGAATTCTTTTGAAGGCTTATTCTTATTTCAGAAAAAGCCTTCTTAATTATATTTTCAGGTTAGTCTACGAGTGGTCTAGCAATTACTTGTTAATTGACAAGTTCTCCCTCTACGTGAGGTTTTGGTCGGTAGGGTCCGTGTGGACTAATCATAAAGGTCATCCTAGTTTGGAGCCTTCTTCTAACATAGTGCTATCAAATTGCTCTAAGGAATCACCGCACCAAAGGGGAAGGCATGCATCAACTAGTAATGCTTTAATTATAGATGCTTAGTTTCTTTTATTAAGTTTTATAAATCTATTAGCATCTATGGAACTTTTCAATTAAGATTATGGCAATCATGTCATGCTTAAGAGATCCTTTAGAGTATATTTTAAGTTTTGAAATTTCATCGTGCAAGTTCGCATGTTCATTAACTGCCTTAATTTACTAATAGTTGTATGAGAGCCTACCTTATGTTATGCATGATTTTTTATAATGTGTTGAAATAATATTTTTTATTAATTTATTAAAGTATGCTACAAATGACTTAGGTTTCAATTCTTGATATAGAAAATGATTTGTTAACAAGATTAAAGTTTTGCTCAAACTTAGTCTAAGTGATTATCATATAAATTACCAATGCTTTACCACAAGTGTAAATGCTTTAAATTGAGGGTCGTCCAGTTCTTCACTCGATTAAAATAGCAAAATCTTTAAATCATGGTTGTCTATGGTACAACGAATCAAAGTGCCCATGGTTATTTTGGCAAGGATTAGACTTGGGTTTTCATTTACTTTAAGGGGGCCTCTCCCACCTGGAAATCTCCATTGGTATTAGGTTCAAGCGTACCTAAAGGACTTTTATGACGTAGTGGATTCCTAGTATGGGAATTTGATTTCGCATATTGTTTTACAATCATTGTTTAAGTTGTTAGATTAAAACCTATAAACATAGGTGCAATAAATTAAACATGGACCTTGTTTGTTTTGCATGCCATGTGGAGTCTTTACATAATGGAATGATTATGATACACCAATCTTGAGCATGATCCGTTAGATTAATAATTTCAAATAGCCTGGAATTATTATCATAATCATATCCATTGTTAAGTCGTAGACTTGGGCAAGACCAGTTGCACGAATAAAATCTCTACAACAATATTAAGGTCGTAAATTGTCTTCCCATAAAAACCTTATTAACAGATGTAAGGACATGTACAACATGCTTTTCCCTTAACATGTGTTTGATCATGAGACTAGATGTGTTTAGTGCCTTAACCAAAATGGGTTTGTTCAAACTAATAATAGATTGGAGACATATTTGAGGAGTTGTACAATTGGGTAAGCATGTCTCGAGAAAGAGAATCAAATAGACTAGCAAATGCATGGAATGCAAATGGATGGATTCCAACCATGGTTGTCTATTATGGCTTGACCTGCTATAGTGGGGGTCATAGTAGATGAGCAATGGATGCTACCTACTAAGGAAAATTAGTTTGACTAGGTGTGAGCATGAGATTTTGTTCCAGCTCGCGCATTCAATGATGATGGCTTTTCGGGATATTTATCCTTGAATCACACAATTTTTGGCTGTCCGATGATCTTCAAATGGGAGTTCTCCTCATTAAAAATAATGTTTGGGTCCCTAAATAAATATTTAATGGCTTCTAATATTTTTTATGGTCCAAAATAATTTAATTGGGTCATTTGAAAATATAGGAATATATAACTTGTATTTATATAAAT
>CATIWQ010098984.1:0-18733 GCA_949673415.1 Euphorbia schlechtendalii | reverse complement strand
TATGTGAGAGAAACTCGTGTACAAATCTTGTTAAAATACAAATGTTTTATTATATTAATTTTCGTATATGAAAAACCAAATTTACAATTATACTATGTCAGACCTATCAAATATGCTACTTATTAGAATTAAATGAAAATTAATATTAAATTTTTTTTGGTAATATTAAAATTTTATTATAATAGAGGCCATTTAGACAATAGACAAATGTTGAAAAGGAAAATACTTCCAAAATTTCCACCATTTTTATGAAAGAACCAAACCTTTTTGTTTACTCTCTTTAACCCTTGATTTTACTGTGTTTCGTTTTTACCCCCACAGTGTTAAATCCATTAACCACAATCCAAAACAATCCCTAAATTAAAACCCTAACAATTTCATTTTCTCTCTCCGATGCCCTTCTAATCTATACCAGTAGCGTGTAAGCCACACTCTTCCCCTGATCTCGCTTGGTCGCCGTTTCCCCTTCATTTGTTTTCTCGTCGTTTTCTTTCCGTTTATCGGCGGCCGTTCCTTCCTCTGTTCGCTCAACATCGCCGGAGCTCACTCAATAGCTAAAAGGTATCTGAAGTTTATTAATAACGAGATTTGTATTCGAATTATGATTTTTAAATCAAATCCCATGTATACTGAATCTGTGTTTTGGATTACAATTTTGCTAATCTGTTTCAATTGAAATTGGACAGGTAAAGGAAAAGAAAGGGAAAGTAAGTGATGGCAGACAGATTGACACGTATAGCTATCGTGAGCTCGGACAGATGCAAGCCCAAGAAGTGTCGTCAAGAATGCAAGAAAAGCTGCCCTGTTGTCAGAACTGGTATGATTTTGCTCTTGTTATTAGTATAATATATGTTGCAGTGAAGTGTTAATATGGTACAGAAATCCTCCTTCTGATCATGAGTAATTAGAATGCTTTAATTAGAATACTTTCTTCTTACTTGGTGAGAATTTTGATTCAGTCTCCAGTGCTTGACTACAGTTAAAAATACTAGGTTTCAGAACTGCAGTGGATTTACAATGAATAGAATATTCTGAAATGGGTTAGCTTATGGAATAATACGGTTTCTTGGAGTTAGATCACAGTTTACGAACTTGGTGTCTTGACTAATAATCACCTTTCCTATGTATTAGTAATCAAAATACTATTTTCGACATTGTTCACATAATCATCTGCAGGGAAATTGTGCATTGAGGTTAGTACGGCATCCAAGATTGCTTTCATATCTGAGGAACTGTGCATTGGATGTGGTATTTGTGTTAAGGTTGGTTATTCAAGCGGGATATCGGATATACTTTAAACCATTTTTCCCCCTTCACTGATTGCTTGGACCAAATACTGATGATCTGTTATTGGTTTATTGCAGAAATGCCCATTTGAAGCTATTCAGATCATCAACTTGCCAAAGGACTTGGACAAAGACACAACCCATCGTTATGGCCCCAATACCTTTAAATTGCACAGGTAAGTAATGATTGGATTTGCTAACTGTGGGTTGGAGTTGGTTTTGTGGAAATCATCCAACTGATATTTCTGTATTTTCTTTCTATGTGTGCACAGCATTAGTCATAGTAGTAAAAAGCACGCCTCAGACGCGCCTAGGCCCCAAGGCTCGATCTTGCGCCTTGAGTGCGCCTCGTGCCCTTGACTACCATGCCATTAGTACATGGCTAGAAGGGCTAGGACTATTTCTTTCTTTGTATTATACTATTATACTGATTATTTTTGTTGAATTTGGTAATTCTCCCTTTTGGATACCTTCTAGACACTTGCTAATGTGCATGATATCATATGCAATTATGCACCTTTACTTTAAGGCTTAGGCTACCAGAAACAAATGGTAGACTTGCTTTTATACTTTGACTAATCAGAAATTTTCAAATACAGGTTGCCTGTCCCAAGGCCTGGGCAAGTTCTTGGCTTGGTAGGAACTAATGGAATTGGGAAGTCTACTGCTCTCAAAGTTTTGGCTGGAAAACTGAAACCAAATTTGGGCCGTTTTAATGTAATTTTTATGAATGATTCTATTGGTGATAAATGCTGCATGCATTGCAGTATTGTAATAACTTCCCTGGGTCATTCCTCTCTTTTTGCAGAATCCTCCTGATTGGCAAGAAATCTTGACCTATTTTCGGGGATCTGAGTTGCAGAATTATTTTACCCGTATCCTGGAAGATAATTTGAAGGTACTATTTATCTGGAAGTTAAAATGATTAAATTATTGTATTATTCGTTAGCTGGATGTTTTTCTCTTACCTTAAATTCTTGTGGTACTGACTTTTTTCTTTTTTTAAAAATTTTGTATAGTAATGTTCGACTTTGATTGGGGTTTAGTTATACAGTTTAGATATAAGTGTAAAATGACTTTGCAGTTAGTATATGATTATATATGATGCATACATGATGGAACTTTTTTGGGTCATTGATAGATAGTCACATAAATCTTCATTTCTGGTTACAATTTCTTGATTACGAGGAATACAATTATTACTTGAAACTGGGAAGAATCTTGTGTTTTTTCATTGCTTGTATATAAATGAGCATTAGCAGGTGTCTGGGACTATATTTCATCATTATTTGTTTAGTCTACTTCTATGTCATAAATTTCTCTTATGATAGTATTGTATTGAATCTATTATAAGACTACAGCATTTTTAAGCTATACATGCATACTAAAGACTTTGTAGCTTATTATTACTGTTGAGTTTTGTTTCTTGAATATTTCGAATGCATCTGTTTGGTTATGATTGGAGTGTAGTAATTTACCATTTGTAGTGATTGTTAACTTGCTCATATTTTCCTAGAGATCATAATTTCTCTTATTTAATTCTTTTACGAGTCTTCTCCAGTTTTTAGTTTGAATGGTTTTGAATCTGATTCTATAATTCCCTCTATATAGTGTTGCATTGCCTTCCCGATAAGTTGGAAGGATTGCCAATCCAATCCAATTTGAAAAATAGGTCATGAGTTACTTAAATTCATATACTTCTCTTTTTGCTAAACACATGGTCATGTCAATTAGGCTATCATAAAACCTCAGTACGTTGATCACATTCCAAAAGCAGTCCAAGGCAATGTAGGGCAGGTGCTTGAACAAAAAGATGAGAGAGACATGAAAGCAGAGCTATGTGCCGATCTTGAGCTGAACCAGGTTATAGACCGTAATGTGGGAGATTTGTCAGGTGGAGAGCTCCAACGATTTGCTATTGCTGTCGTTGCCATACAGCATGCTGAGATATACATGTTTGATGAACCTTCTAGCTATCTTGACGTGAAACAAAGGCTTAAAGCTGCCCAAGTTGTCAGATCCTTGCTCAGGCCTAATAGGTACAAGTATAACCCTCTTTTCTTTTTTCTTGTTCCTACTTTTTTCCTTGTGCTCTAAATCTGACGACAACGATTTTCAACTATGTTTCAGCTATGTGATTGTGGTGGAGCATGATCTTAGTGTCCTAGATTATTTATCGGATTTTATTTGTTGCTTGTATGGGAAGCCGGGTGCATATGGAGTTGTAACCCTTCCCTTCTCTGTTAGAGAAGGAATTAACATATTTTTGGCTGGATTTGTTCCTACAGAAAATCTACGATTTCGTGACGAGTCTCTGACTTTCAAGGTAATTTTTCTGATTTTTTCATTCTTTTTCTTTCTCTTGTTGTATTTATTTTAGCATAATTCTTACCTTTTCTAGGTTGCGGAGACTCCACAAGAAAGTGCCGAAGAGATCGAAACATATGCCAGATACAAATATCCAACCATGTCTAAAACACAGGGTGGCTTTAAGCTTAAAGTGGTTGAAGGTGAATTTACAGATTCTCAGATAATAGTGATGTTGGGTGAGAATGGGACAGGGAAGACAACTTTTATTCGTATGCTGGTATTTCTCAAATATTGTCTTCATTTTTCTGTTTGTTTTACCAAAGATATCTTGCAACTTGTAGGTAATTTGTTTTCTCTTTTCCCAGGCTGGATTATTGAAACCTGATTCTGTAGAAGGTTCAGATGTGGAGATACCTGAGTTTAATGTTTCTTACAAGCCCCAGAAAATCAGTCCTAAGTTCCAATCTACAGTTAGACACTTGCTTCATCAGAAAATTCGTGATTCATACACTCATCCTCAGTTCATGTCAGATGTCATGAAACCGCTTCTTATAGAACAGTTAATGGATCAAGAAGTAGTAAATCTGTCTGGTGGGGAGCTGCAAAGGGTTGCACTGTGTCTTTGTCTAGGAAAGGTAATTACTTTTACCTTCTTTTGATTCCATTTAGTCTTTTCAAAATGAAAGCTTAATAACGTACTCTTAATTCAGATTAAGAATTGGAACCCAAACTTGGTGAATCATAAATCAAATTATAAGGTTCGGTTCATGTCCTTAAAATTATATAAAGAACATAAACCATTTAAAATGTTCAACTTAAATATGTTATTAAATTTTAGTCATTGTAAAGTAGAAATTATATGAACCAAACAATTACTGAAATTTAAATATAATTTGTATGTAATCCTAATAAAGGTTTAGTTAACGTTAAGATATCTGCCATTTTAGCTTTGATATATATATTTAGGAAACAACATTAGTTATGATCTAGAATCTAAAAAGGTTTTTGTCAGTGTTAGTTAGCCTGTTAGGTGACAGACTTCTATATAAACAAAGGCAAAGATGGCAATAATGTTGTGGCCAGAGGATAGTGAGGCACTAAGGTTTTATATATTAAAAAATACAACTCTCATTCTTAGTTTATAAATAAACTAAATAAATATTAAAACTGATAAAGTCTGAGAAAAGATATTTTTTAAGACTAAAGCCAAAATAATGCAGGTCCAAACACTAACAAAATCAATATAAAATTATGAAATGACTATGTCTTCCACTACAGATAAATCTGTTTTTAAAATAAAAATTATACAGTTGTTTGATAATATTTAATTAATTACATGTTATAAGAAGTGAAAGCTGGATCATTGTTTTTTTATTTTAGTTTTTATTAACAAGTTGTTCAAAATGATGTACTAAAGTTATCAAATTTTATTTGGTAACTAAGTTTTCAACTTAAAATAGGATAGGTGAGGTTCTTCTTCAACCCAAACCCTAATAAGTTAGGCAGCAGCAGCATTCACCATTGCTGCTGTGTTGCCTCTAGGCGAATGATCTTTGAATTTCAAGTAACATACAATTTTCTACTTTGAATTTGGTGTCTCGCCTTGAAAAACACACCACCACATGCGCCTAGTTGCTGGAGGCGAGCGCCTTACTAAAGCCGCACCGCTTAAGACTTTGAAAGGCATTGCTGAAGTTTTGCTCCTCACCTGGCCATCTAGTCTTACCAAGCGAGCACCTTTCACCACATTGGTTTATTGTTGAACATTAATTAATATTTAGGGTAAGAGTTTTTTGCAAATAGAATTAAAAGAAATTGTTTTCAACTTTTGCTAAATTAGAGACTAATATTTAGGGTAAGAGTTTTTTGCAAATAGAATTAAAAGAAATTGTTTTCACCTATCACCGCATTGGTTTATTGTTGAACATTAATTAATATTTAGCATTTTTTGTTTGCATTACAGCAAATCTGCCAGAATACAATAATGTTGTCCAATTTTCTATGCATGGACCTTAATTTCAAATTTCAATACTTGTTATGATTCGTAGGAAGAAAGCCAATGTGTTTGTTAAATATGGGAAGAAAGTCAAAAAAAATTATCCGTCTCGTATAAGTTGGAATTTGTAGTCTGTATTAGTATGCACCCTAGTGTCTCGAATAATGTATCTTTCAACATGTGATGAAGAATGTGAAACTCATGGTTGAAATTTTGCTCTTCTCTCCTGTGTTTTATGACTTGGTTGACTGTTTGTGGTGAATGCTCTGGGTTTGACTGTTTTAGCTGTTAAATATTTGTCCTGACTTATATGTACCAGATCAATGTGATTGGTGTCAATGCCTTTTAACTGTTTTTGTGGGTGGAAACTGGAAAGACAAATATACATGTGAATGTTCCAGTATGTGACCAATTAAACATATACTTATCTGTGATTGATTAGAAGCGATACTGCAAAGAAGCATTCTCCATTGCAGCAATTCCTTTAAACAATCATTGATTTGTGCTGTCAAATTTTATACGTTCAAAGCTGCTTACTATTATACTTATTTCTATACGCTGATTTTTTTTTATCTATAAACGTGGGATGTGATTTATTTGATGGACATGGATGCATGGTGTCACTCTTCTGTATGCAGCCTGCTGACATTTATCTAATAGATGAACCAAGTGCGTATTTGGATTCAGAGCAGCGTATTGTGGCATCAAAAGTGATAAAAAGATTCATCCTTCATGCAAAGAAAACAGCATTTGTGGTTGAGCATGATTTCATAATGGCAACTTACCTTGCTGATCGAGTTATTGTGTATGAGGGGAGACCCTCCGTGGATTGTATAGCTAATTCTCCTCAGTCATTGTTGACCGGCATGAATCTCTTCTTATCGGTAAGTATTTAATTATTGTACCCCAAGTGAAGGAATTTCTGAAAGAGGATGGATAATCATGCATTTATTCCGTTTGTTACTTTTATAGAAACCTGAATAGAAAGTTAATGACAAATGTGCATACTTGTTGGTTAGGGCGATATGTTCTATTAGATCATTAAAAAGTAATGGCTAAATACATTATTAGCTCCCCAAACTTTGAAAAGGTACCCTTTACTCCTTCAATTTGTAAAAGTGCACCATTTTGCCCCCTATAACATGCGAAAATCCACCAGTTTTCTATGCCACGTGTCAACTTCTAGTTAGAGATAAAAAATGACATTTGAAAGTTAAACCAACTAGAAGTTGACACGTGGCTTTAAGGAGGCAAACAGGTGGATTTTCACAAGTTAGGGGGGGGGGGGGGGCAAAATGGTGCACTTTTGCAAGTTGAAGGAGTAAAGGAGACCTTTTTGAAGTTCGGGGAGCTAAGGAGGCAAACTGGTGCACTTTTGCAAGTTGAGGGGGGTAACGGGGACCTTATTAAAGTTCAGGGGGCAGAAGGCAAAACGGGCCATGTTCAGGGAGCTAATGATGTATTAGGCCAGAAATAATTGCAGAACTTGGTTTTTTTTCAATCTGATTCAGTGATGCCCTTGAATTTCCAATAAATAGTTGCCCTTTTGTTGCAGCATCTGGATATTACATTTAGGCGCGATCCCACAAACTTCCGGCCAAGGATCAACAAATTGGACTCAACCAAGGACAGGGAGCAGAAAAATGCTGGTTCTTATTATTATTTGGATGATTGATGCTAAACTTCTCCTACTCAGGTATTGTTTTGAAGGGTCTAAGCTTCGGGTTCCTTTACCCTAGGCCATTGACATTTGTTTAATCCTGATCTGCATAATTTGAAGGCACCATTCCCCGTTAAATTTTGCACCGTTCTTAACAAATGGTTTCCTTCCTCAGGCTATTTGCATTGCCTTTTTTTTCCGCCTATAGCTTGGTTTTTGCCACCTGTTTGCCTAACGACTTTGGGCTGGAGCACTTCAGAATAACATCTATACATGTGATTTTCGTTGTATTTTGAGTGCACTCTGAAATTAGAGGAAGAATGTGTAACATGTTAAAAATAGTCCGTGAGTTGTGGTTCGGTTCGGTTCGGTTCGGTTTGTTCGCAATTTTTGAGTTTTGACTTTAATGTTTTTTGCTGGTTAACTTAGCTCTGTTCATTTTATCAACCTATTTAATTGCAATAATTAAGCATCATATATCTTATATTTGATGATTGATGTGGTTTTAGAAGTTGTGTTGATTTTCAGGAGACAAGTACAAAAATCACTTTGTTTCTGTCACTTGTGAGATTTGAGACATTGCATTGTCGGGGCTTTTTGTTTAAATTTTCATTTTCTTAAGATGATTGAAAATATCAAGAACCGAGTTTTTTTCCCATTAATGACCATTACTTTTACTAAGTAGCCCTCTCTATGTTCTTTGATCTTGTGAAAGAATCTTAACAGTGTGTGTTAGGAACTTTAAATTTGAAGTAATTCAATTTTATTAAGGAAAAGTATTTCGTAATAGTGAAATGAATTGTTAACTAAATATTCTTCCTGAAATCTGACATATTTCCTAAATTTTTGTTAGCTTTCTAAAAGAACTTGAATTGGCCTTGTTCAAGATCATTAGAAATAGACAAATAATGCCCAAAAATAGAGGTCAAACTAACACACAAACACAATTAATCCTGAGAAGCTGGCTCAAGTAGAGCAGTTCAAGCAGAGTGTCAAGAGCTCAATGTTTTAACACGACCAAATGTAACCAAATTAAATAAAAAAGGCGTATGCATGCATGAAAATTTCTTACAAATATAGGAGCAGCGCTTTGATTAATTTAGATTTTCAACCTTAGCTTTTATCCTATACTCTTGTCTCGTCTCATAATATTGGACTACTTAATGATTTATTTCGTGTATTGATCATTGAAAGCACTGTTTTAAAAATAGCTAGACGCAAGGATTTTCGGAGCATTAAAGGGATCTAAGCGGATTTGTATTTCTTAATTTTTTTAAAATATTTAAATCATAAATTCAAGTAAAATGTGAAGTATCGTGTGAAAATATATTAGATAAAATAATAATTGACATATAAGATAAAAATAAAAATAATCGAAAAATATAAATTTTTATAATTCTTATCTGATAAAAAAAATTTTCATTATACGAAAATATAGCATATTGTATTCTCATTTCGAGACTCGAAACGAGACTTTCAAGTTAAAACACTATGGGCTCGTTTGGTTGACGGAATAGCTATTCCGTGGAATAGGAGAAAAACAAATGAAAAAAAGATGGAGTGTTTGCTTGGAGCCCATTATCGGGATGGAATAGCTATTCCTAGCTATCATACAACTCATGGAATAGTTAATGGGTCCGTTCCGACGACGGGCTCTAGGCAAATACTTCATTTTTTTCATTTGTTTTTCTCTTATTCCAAGGAATAGCCATTCCGCCAACCAAACGAGCTCTATGATTTATAATAGTTTTACCATAGGTTATAAATATTTTAACTCTAATTATTATAAATATTAGTATCTTGAAAAATGTGTCTAGGACGGTAAAATTCGAACTAGACAGTTACTACACAGAAATCAGGTGGCATGCATGAAAATAGTGCACGAGCGAGACTTGGCGAGGAATTCTAAAGCATTGACTAAAAAGAGATGATGATAATAATAATAATGATGATCATGATGATGATGATGATGATGATGATGATGATAATAATAATAATCGTCATCACTCAACTTGTTCTTGTTATACAATTAACTATATATGATTGTCCTAACAAATAAACCTATTTTTGTCTCAAATTAACAACTTTGAACATGTATTATCGTAAAATTTATGCCAAATACATCATTTCCCCCCTCAACTTGACTTTAAAAACCGGATACCACCCTCAACTTTCAAAAGGACCAGTTACCCCCCTTAACTTGGCAAAAAGGACCAGTTACCCCCTTAACTTAGAAAAAATGCACCAGTTAGCCCCCTCAATGCCACGTGTCAGAATCCAGTTAGTTTGAACCAGAAGTTGACACGTGGCATTGAGGGGGTAATTGGTTCTTTTTGCCAAGTTGAGGGGGGTAATTGGTCCTTTTTGCCAAGTTAAGGGTGGTAATTGGTCCTTTTTGCCAAGTTGAGGGGGTAACTGGTCTTTTGAAAGTTGAGGGTGACATCCGGCTTTCTGAGCCAACTTTAGGGGGAAATGATGTATTTGGCCTAAAATTTATATAACTTGATTAAAAACTAACCAATTTGGTGGCTCTAAAGTTGTCGTTTTAGTTTATCATCTTACTGGCTAGTAGGCCGATAGATTAATACAGTAGTTTGAATGTCACTCTCAACTTGTAAAGGATTAGATACTTAGCCCTTAAATATCACGTATCAATATCTAGTTAGTTTGACTTTTCAAAAATATCATTTCTAATAATTCTATTTCTAATCAGAATTAACACATGATATTGAGATCGCAAACTGGTGGGTTTTTTTTCAAGCTCAGATGATAGATTAAATTTTTTGAAATATGATGGCATCCGTCTTTTATTGTCAAGTTAAGGGGGTGTGATGTATTTGACCAATCGAGAACTGATCTTACGATTGTTGCTGGCGTGGTACGTAACCAAATAGCCTAAGAAATCGGAAAGTCTTGGGCTTGTATTCAAAGCCTTGGTGAAATTTAAACTAATATAACTAGTAGATGGTTTGTCTAATGAATGATTGAGAAGTGACGGATGTTTCATGCTTAATTTTACTTGAAAGATCAATTTCAAATTTTCTCTAAGAAGCTCCCCAAATCACAACCAAATTGGTTTTGTATTAAAAAATTGCATTCATGTCTGGGCAATTTCAAAGGGGTGACTAGTAAGGACTGCCTATAATAGAATGGGGCTCAAAATAATTGACTTCTTAATTTGTAATATGTGAAATATAAACATTAATTGAATTTAAATCAATAATAATTCTCTAAAAAATGATTAAATATTGTTCAATTCATAACTTTTTCAAAATGTTGGGTATGCTGATTTGTTGGGTATGCTGATTTTATTCAATAAATTATTTTACTACTTTCTAAATATATATTTACCCAACCTCTCAAAATGTTAAGATAGAGTCTGTTCAAACACAACACAAAACGTAAAAACAAATCTTAATAACTACTACATCTAATATATAATGGAAAATGGAGAGATTTCCCAATGTAAATTTTATTATTAGCTTGTTGATCAACAAATATCAATTTCAGTCACAAAAAAAGACAACAAAGATCAATGCCTTGGTCACAGTGATCTCAGATAATTAGAACATGTTTGAATGAAACTAAATATGAACCACACATACATTCATTATTAATTTATTACAACAAGCATCATCATCATCATCATCATGTCTGTATAAATCAAAAAGTATCGCAAGCCAATTAATTAAATAAAATGTCCATAATATCAGTAGCAGTTGATATTTTATTATACTAACAAATTGCAAATTATGAATTTTCCAATTCGAGTTGATGGTTCTTTAATTATAGATAATTAACTAATTAACCTATATATATACACACACATATTAGCAACGTCATTGTTTGGTCGAATTCAATGAAAAGACAGAGAGAAACGTGACAAAAAAGTTTCTTCAATTGTGACAATAGTGGGTTCATAATTCCCAACACAATTAAGATTCCTCATGCATTAGTTAATAATTTATGTAAATAGAATTACTTATTATTCGTTAGAATTATTAAGAATTTAACAGGAAAAAAATATCTGATTGGAGTATGATAAATTGTAAAATCCAACCAATTTACTAATGTGTTCATCCTGATATTGTAGGTGTAAATCAAATTCCAAAGAATAACAAAAGTTTCAATATGCAAAAGTGATACTCTTCGAAAATTTTTATTCATAAAAAAACCACTGAGTTTAATATAATAACATTTTTATTATAAAGATTATACAATGTATGAAAAATCATGTTGAAACACCACACCAAAATGGTTTAGTTGAAAGGAAACATCAATGCATCTTAAATATAGATGGATATTTGAAAACTTAAGAGTAATGTTGGGGCCTGTAAGTAGGCGAGACTCTGGAGAAAATTAATTAAGCAAGGAAGGAATTGTGGGGCAATTTTCTTGTATATCCATAAACATGAGTTACAATGCTTTAAATAGACAAGATGCAAATGATGCTAGATCCACTACTCCTGTTTCTAGTTCATGATCCTAAACTAACGCAACTGATGCATAACTGAAAATAAATGCAGAAAGTGCAGCAACTAATTAAGAGAAAAATAAGGCACTACGTTTGAACTAGTCCAAGTATCTTGCTAGAATCTTGGAAATTCGCCTGGTTCGCCTAGCCAGCGCTTGACCCGAACCCAAGCTGGTTTGGTTTATAACAAGAAACCTAATGTCTTTTGGACTCATTTTGCATGTCATGTTGTTCACATTGTTAATAGGACACTAACACTTTTATTAGATAATCTAAGCGGCCTTATTAGTGATAAAATATTTGTAATTTGGTATGAAAACTGAATTTGATTGTAAAATGTTGTTGTATTTTGTTTATAAGAATCACTGCTATATATAGCAGTTGTGTACATTAGTATAGACAGCTAATACACCACTTTTAAAGGAAAAAATTAACGGCATAATTGGTGGAGGAGTAGGTAGGAAATGATGAGAATTCTGATCCCCTTTTTTGACCAAAGACTTCCTGCTTTCTAACACTTCCCCTTAAACTGAGTAGTGGGATTTCCAATGCTTAGTTTGTTGAGAATTTCCTCAAAGACTTTCTTGTTGACTGCCTTTGTCAGAATGTCTGCTGTTGATCTTTGGATCGTACAAAAGGTAGTTTATGGTACCTCCTTCGATTTTTTCTTTGATGAAATGTCTATCAACTTCCACATGTTTGGTGGAAAATCGATTTCAGTTAATAACTTTTGAAGCCACAATATTTCAGTCAAGCCTCGAGCTATTCCTCGAAATTCAGCTTCTGCACTTGATAGTGCTACCACCTTCTGCTTCTTGCTTCTCCATGTGACTAGATTACCTCCAACAAGTGTAAAGTAGCCAGAGGTTGATCTTCGATCCACTGGATTTCCTGCCCAGTCAGCATCAGTGTACCCTTCAATATGTAGATGACCATGTTTCCTAAAAAGGATTCCATGTCCTGCTGTGCCCTTCAAGTATCTGATGATTCTCCATACAACTTCCATGTGATCCTTTTGAGGTTGATGCATGAATTGGCTTACCACTCCTACAGCATAGGCTATATCTGGTCGTGTGTGTGATAGATAAATAAGTTTTCCCACCATTCTTTGATATCTCTCTTTATCTGCCATCTCCATTTTCTCCATTATTTTAAGTCCATGGTTTACCACTATAGGTGTGTCTGCTGGTTTGCATTCGAGCATTCCCGTTTCTGTTAAAAGATCCAAGATATACTTTTTCTGACATATGAAGATTCCTTGTTCAGATCTAAGTACCTCTATTCCGAGAAAATACTTGAGCCTTCCCAGAAGCTTTTCCTCTATTTACTGATTTCTTCTACATCATTTCCTGTAATGATCATATCGTCAACATATATGATTAAACAGGTTATGAGTTTTCCTCTTTGTTTGAGAAATAAAGTATGATCTGAGTTGGATTGTTTAAATCCATATCGTTTCATTGCTAGAGTGAATCTTG
The DNA here is from genome assembly GCA_949673415.1 of Euphorbia schlechtendalii. Lineage (NCBI taxonomy): Eukaryota > Viridiplantae > Streptophyta > Magnoliopsida > Malpighiales > Euphorbiaceae > Euphorbia > Euphorbia schlechtendalii. The sequence continues at coordinate 5,529 of CATIWQ010098984.1, read as the reverse complement.
CAAACCATGCCCTTGGTGATTGTTTCAGACCATAAAGAGACTTTCTTAGTCGACATACCTCCCCCTCTCTGAATTCCTCCTGAAACCCTGGTGGTGCTTGCATGTAGACTTCTTCTTTCAGATCTCCATGTAGGAAGGCATTTTTTACGTCAAATTGGTGAAGTGGCCATTCTTCATTGGCAGCTACTGAGAACAGGACCTGGATAGTATCAATCTTGGCTACTGGAGAGAAAGTTTCTGAGTAGTCAATGCCATAGGTCTGGGTGTACCCTTTAGCTACTAATCTTGCCTTATATCATTCGATTGAGCCATCTAGTTTATGTTTTACTATATAGACCCAACGACACCCAACTAGTTTTTTTTCCTTTTGGTAAGGTGCATGTGCTCCATGTGTTGTTTCTGTTGAGCGCATCCATCTCTTCTTTCATTGCCTTTGTCCACTCATCGGATGTTAAGGCCTCCTCAGTTGTGTTTGGAATTTCCTATTCACATAGAGCTGTAATGTATGCTCTGGCCTCCCTAGATAGGTTTTCGTGCGCAATGTGAGGTACTGGGTACCTTGACCTTCCTCGCGTGATGGGCTCGGGGGAGTATCTTTATGGTGGAACTCCCCTATTTCTTCTAGGAGGTAGTGCAGGTTGGTTGAGTGGATCATCATCCGGTTCAATATCCTACTCAGCTATTACATTTTCAAGCTCATCGAACTGATTATCAATCTCATTATCTCTTACCTCGGACATTAGGTCAGTTTGATCATCAGATGAGTTATTGTGCTCCAAAGATTGCGCGGAAGCGTCAGTAGATTTCTCAATAGTACTGTCGATGTTTATTTCGGATGAAGGAGATAGATTAGGTAGCCAACTAAGTGTGTCTATACATTCATTCTCCCCCTGATCATGTAGTTGGGTATTGTAAAAAAACTCTGTTTCCAAGAAATCGCAATTCATGGTCGTGTGTACATGACGAGTTTTTGGATTGTAGCATCGGTACCCCTTCTGATTGGTTCCATACCCCACGAATACACATTTTTCGACACAAGGATCAAGCTTGGTTCTTTCTATTTTGGGGATGTGAACAAATACTGAACAGCCAAATACCCTTGGTTGAAGGGTTAAAGGTGGAGGTATTTTGGTAAATTTGGATGGAACTTGGACTGGTGCTTGTAGGTCAAGAGCTTTTGTGGGTACTCGATTGAGTAGATGTGTGGAAGTGGCAAAGGCTTCTGGCTAAAAAGATTTGGGTACTTTGGATTCAATAAGTAAGGCTCGGGTCATTTCCAACAGAATTCTATTTTTCCTTTCAGCAACACCATTCTGTTCCGGTGTGTGCGGACAAGTGGTTTGATGGATTACTCCTTGTTTTTGACAAAACAATTTCATGGATGAGTTAATGAATTCCCCTCCATTGTCGGATTTTAACATTCGAATTGTTTTGTTGAATTGAGTGTGGATCATGGTATAGTATTGGGTGAATTTTTCGATTACCTCATATTTATTTTTTAAGAAATAAATCCAAGTCATGTGGGTACAATCACCGATGAAAGTAAAAAAGTAACGAAAAAATTGTCCACCGATGACAGGTGATGGGCCCCACACATCAGAATGAATTAAATCAAAAGGTGAGTCGGTTTTGGTATTAGTTGGCTTGAAAGTTTGTCTATGGCTCTTTACCAAAACACATGTCTCACATTGCATTGTATTCTTGGAATTGAAAAATTCAGGAAATAAAATTTGCAAGTAACCCGTGGATGGATGTCCTAGTCTTTTATGCCACAGCCATGCTTCCCTTTCTGTAGTCCCATGAGCAAGCATCATAGTACTATTATGAGCAACCTCATCCATGTAGTACAATCCTTAGTGTTCAGTGCCACGTCCAATAATCATACCTGTCCTGATGTCCTGTAATACACAGAAAGTCTAATGCATTAGTATGGTGCAATTAAGTTCTTTAGTAACATGACTAATGGACAACAGTTTGTGGGATAAAGACGGAACATATAAACAATTTGGTAATTTTAAATTTTGTGAGATATTAATAGAGCAGGCTCCTTCAACTGGAATAATACACCCATTGGCTGCCATCACATGGGGTTTTTTGGGTTTGGTTTGTATTTGGATATCTCGTGAATCAAAGGTCATTGTATCTGTAGCACCGCAATCAAATATCTAGGGTGTAATTTTCAAGAAATTATTTTTTTGAACAATATTCTCCAGTGATTGGTGTTTTGTGTGCTTAATTTGGGTAATTTTGGATTTTAGGGAATGGTTTTTGGATAATTTAGGAAGTTTGGGGTTGTTTTTAGAAAAATAAAAAGTGGAAGGGTTTGGTATTAAATTACCAAACCCTTCCCCCTTATTAACCAAATTAGGGTTTTGTTTTCCATTAGCCGCCCCCTTTACTGCCTCCATTGAGGCTGCCTCCTTTCCTGCTATCTCACCCTTTGACACCGACATGGCAGCTGCTCCGATTTGCGCTCTATCTCTGACCTCCATTCTGTTACCGCCTTCTCATCCCTTTGTTCGGTTACCTTCTTCTCCTCCCTTCGTTCGGTTGCTGCCTTCTCCTCCCTTCGTTTGGTTTCCTCCTTCTTCTCCCGTCGCATAGTCGCCGTTGTTGCTACCGGTGGCTTTTGAGTCGCCCACAACGGCGGCGGCTTTGCCGGTGTTCTGATTTCTCCTCTTGCTCTCGTCCGGCCACCAATCGGGGTAGCCTATGATTTCGAAGCAACCGTCTCTGGTGTGTTTTATTTTTCCACATAATGAACACTTGAGTTTTGATTTGTCACGACGGAATGATGATTCCTTGCCGGAACTTGACCGCCGTTGCCCTTGCGCCACTGTTGCCGCCGCCTCCATTCAGGCAATATTTAGGCCACTCCCTAGGCTTTGTACATCTTCTGTTGTCGATCTGATGATGGACAAGTGGGCTGCCTCTTTCCTTACTACTGCATAAACTGCCTCCGGTGAAGGTAACGGATCTTGCCTCAAAATTTCCCGTTTTATTTGATTGTAGTCTTGGTTTATGGCATTTAAGAATTGGAATAATTTTTGTTCTTGCCTAATTTGATTATATGTTGTAATATCCACCTCTGATATCATCGGATTTGGCTCTCTCCTGTCAATCTCGCCCCAAACTCCCTGTAAGGTAATCCAGAAACTCTCAAGTGTTTGTTCATTTTGTTTCATACTGTTGATCTTTGTGTGAAGATCAAAAGTCTGTAGCTTGTCTTTGCCGTTGCTATAAGTTGTCACTAATGTGTTCCATAGAGCTTTAGCAGTGAGAAATTCGGTCAAGTTGTTTGCTATCTGTGGTTCGATATTTTGAATGAGCCACGAGAAAACAACTAGATCATTTTGTTCCCACTTTTCATAGCTCTCGTCTTCGGGTTTCGGTGGGGCTGGAATTCCCGTAAGATGGCTTAAAAGAGACTTTGATTTACCTCCTATTACCACCTTAATCATTCGTGCCCATAGGGCGTAATTCTGGTTGTTGAGTTTGATACTGATGTTGAGATTATCTGACAAATTTTGTTTTGGATTTTGGTTGTTGAGGGACTGCTTTATCAGGTTTGCAATTTGGATTGACAGGCTTTCTTCGCCAGTTCCAGATTGCATTTTTGAGTTGCCGTCTCCGGACTTGGTAGCCGAAGCTTTCTGGTTCTGTCCATCATCGGACATGGTTGCAGGTAAGATGGCAGATGATGAAGCTGCAGATTATGGTCCGAGAACCGCAAAACGCTCTGATGCCATGATAAAATATCTGTAATTTGGTATGAAAACTGAATTTGATTGTAAAATGTTGTTGTATTTTGTTTATAAGAATCACTGCTATATATAGCAGTTGTGTACATTAGTACAGACAGCTAATACACCACTTTTAAAGGAAAAAATTAACGGCATAATTGGTGGAGGAGTAGGTAGGAAATGATGAGAATTTCTGATCCCCCTTTTTAACCAAAGACTTCCTGCTTTCTAACAATTAGGGATGAAAACGGGGCTTAATGGGAGCGGGGAATGCATTCCCCATCTCCATACCCATTAAGGTTTTGGAGGAAAAATATTCTCCATATTCATATCTATATCCATTAAAAATTCGGGGATAATTTTTCCTCAATTTCCTTATCTGGAATTCTCCATCGGGTATCGTTTATTTCCCATTTCCCCATTTAAATATATAATATGAAATATTTTCAAAGTTTCATACAATTAAAATTTTGAATTATTACTTAATAATATTATTTGATCAAATTTTTTTAATGTTTAATGCTAAACAAATTCAAAGTCTTAATATATAATTTAAAAAGTTTATTATATTATATCATAAATCCTAAGAAAATAAACATCAAACTTGAGATACAATGTTCAACATTCAAAACAAGAGTATAGATAAAATCAAAGTCAACAACATTTAGTTCATTTCCGTACTGTTCTTCCATCTATATACATAACATTTAGGGTTGCAAGGTTGTAAAATTTAAAAAAAAAGACTTGGAATAAACCCATATCCATATATCATATAATATAAATTATATTTTTTTTATAAATTATAGAAAATATTTGGAGGTTTCGGGCATAATTCGAAAAATATTTGAAGATTTTTCAATGGAGGCATATCGGTGTCGGGTTCGGAGATTTATCAGATTGGGCAGTCCATTCCCCATCTCCATATCTATTAAGGTTTCGGGTATAAAAATTCCTTATTCCATACCCGTGGAGAATTCTTATAAGGGATTCTCCATTTTTATCGGAGCGGATTTCCATCGTATATTCGGAGAATTTTCAACCCTAGCCCTTATGAAAAGCTTTCTCCCTTATAAAAAGCTTTCTGGTTGTCACACATTTGTCAATGCACTTGTAAATATAGGATTAAATTTGATGATATAGTGGAAAAATGAATTACGTAGGATGTGAAAATGGAAAGAAAGGATGTGTTACCTATAATTTGAAAAGCAATAACATTGTTGTGTATTAATGGGAGTTGGCAAGTGGTAAGCAACTTAATTTATATCACTTAAGCAAGATTTTGAGTTTGAGCCTTATTGTAAACGTAAAATATTCTTATTTGGAGACTCACCCGCCATAATCAAGTGTTTGATCCCGGTTGAGTCTGCATTGGAGCAAATCTCTAGTAACCAAATGGTCAACGAAAAAAGATTGTTGTGTCAAAACTGTATTTCCCTTTTACTGAAAATGGTTCTAAGAAAGATATGATTGTCATTGATTCCGAGAAGCAATAATGATATTGTTATTTTTAAACTGATCTTTAAGATAGTTATAACCAATGTAAGTATTTAAAATTATCATTGTTCTTTGGTTGAAACAGGTTAAGTAAGCAATTTAAAGAAAAACAAATTACATCTGTTCTCTAAATCTCACGGATAAAAGTGTCTCAATCTCATAGAGTTTTTTTCAATACCATGAAGTGTAAAAGTAGAACAAAAATTCTGTGCCATTGCTTTCAAGGACAAGAACCGGCAAGAGAGGCAATGCAAAATGAATTACTTGCCTTATAAATTAGTAAGGCATGAAA
>CATIWQ010098962.1:0-11168 GCA_949673415.1 Euphorbia schlechtendalii | reverse complement strand
AAAAATAATCTAAAATAACCCAGTATACGCATTCACCCCCCCTCTGCTGTTGTTATTAACTGATTTACGGACCAACATAACCGTCACAAGTCACGATCGTGAATCACATGTCACGATCGTGAATAATTATTTGTAACTTTCTGTTTATGAAGGGTAACAAGTCACGACAGCGAATGGGTGTCACGATCGTGAACTATGCTTTTCTTCATATTTCTCCTTCACAACTTTGCCAATCTTTAACAGCTTTGATCCTAAGCAAAATCCTTGTGTTCCACACATCTTTTTGCACCTTTTTCATTATTTTTGCATAGAATTCTATCTTTTATCATTTTACTCCCAAGATTTACCTAGTTTCTGCATTTACGTCAAAATTAACTACATACCACGTGAAATCTTTTATATGAAGTATAAAATGAAACAAAACCATCATTTTATGATTGAAAATGTCCTGATAATAAGTGTAACTATACACTTATCAGTAACTAAGCGACCATTGGAGCTACTCCACCTGGATCGTTTCGGCTCAGTTCTTCTAGTGAGCATGGGTGGTAAAAGATTTTCATTGGTGGTTGTGGATGACTTCAAGAGATTCACTTGGGTAGTCTTGCTGAGTAGCAAAGATGAAACATATGAATCTTTTGTCAAGCTCAGTAACCAAATAATGAACAAAATAGGAACTAAAATCAGTAGAATTCGACGTGATCATGGACGTAAATCTGAAGTGTTCAGCGCATGGTATTGACCACAACTTCTCTTCTCCCTATACGGCTCAACAAAATGTGGTTGTCAAAAGGAACAATAAAACCATAGTTGAAATGGCTCGATCCTTACTGAGTGATAACAATCTACCAAATTTTTTTGAGGAGAAGCTATTAACATAGCCTGTTATATCTTGAATGGGGTTTTAATTCGCCCAATTCTTGAGAAGACACCCTATGAGCTTTGGCGAGGGCGCAAGCCTAAGATTGGTCATCTCAAATCATTTGGTTGTATGTCCTTTATTCTTAACACCAAGGGGCAGTTACGTAAGTTTGATCCTAAGTCTGATGAATGTATCTTTCTAGGATACTCAACTAACAGCAGGGCATATAGAATATATGTCAAAAGATCTGGCCTTTTAGAGGAGTCTATGCATGTGGATTTTGATGAAACTAACAATGCAAATAGACATCCATCTGATGAAGACGAAGGACCCCAGCAGTATGCCACTCTCTATGCTGACCAACCTAGCACAAGAACCTGAAGTTGAGGAAGCCAAAGATGATGAGGATCTTTCTATCAACTTTAATGATGACGAAGATCAACATCCACCTCAGCATCCCGTTATCAATCCTCTAGCACTTAATCCAAGCTTCCAAGAGAGATTAGAGTTCAACGCATCCAACCACTTGACAACATAGTTGATGATGTTCATAATCCAGTGATAACCTAAGGTCAGCTCAGCAGGATGATGAGTCATCCAGCCTTCATATCATTAATCGAACCCAAGAAGTTTGAAGATGTAGAAGGAGATGATTATTGGATGATCGCAATCTAAGAGGAGCTGGATCGATTCAAGCGTAATGATGTTTAGGATCTTGTTCCTAAGCCAAAAGGGAAATCTATTATTAGAACAAAATGGGTTTTCAAGAACAAGCTTGATGAAGATGGCTTTGTTGTCAAGAACAAAGCTATGCTTGTTGTGCAAGGCTACAATCAGCAAGAAGGAATCGATTATGATGAGACTTATGCTCTTGTGGCTCGATTAGAAGAAATTTGAATCATGTGTGCTTATGCATCTCATATGAACTTCAAGTTATTTCAAATGGATGTTAAGAGCACATTCTTGAATGGATTCATTCAAGAAGAAGTCTATGTTTGCCAGCCTCCAAGCTTTGAAGATTCAAAGAATCTTGAACATGTCTTCAAACTAAAGAAATCTCTCTATGGATTGAAGCAGGCTCCTAGAGCTTGGTATGAGAGGCTGACCATTTTCTTGATCAGTAAAGGCTATGAAAGAGGAAAAGCAGATACAACTCTGTATATCACACGAAGAAAGGAAGATGTGTTGCTAGTCCAAATATATGTTGATGATATCATATTTGGAGCAACTGATGAGAAGCTATGCAAGGAGTTCAGCAAGCAGATGAAGAGAGAGTTCGAGATGTCTATGATGGGAGAGCTCAATTTCTTTCTTGGTCTTCAAATCAAGCAGAGTGAAGATGGAATTTTCATTAGTCATGCTAAGTATGCTAGAGAAGTCCTGAAGAAATTTGATATGGAGCATTCAAAGTCGAAGTCCACTCCCATGGCCACTGATAGTATCTTGAGTAAAGGAAGTCAGAAAACCTATGGATAGCAAGTTCTACAAAGGGATTATTGGTTCTCTTCTTTATCTCACAACTAGTAAGCCAGAAATACAGTATGATGTGTGCTACTGTGCTCGTTATCAAGCTGATCTTGGAGAATCTCACTTAGCTACTGTTAAGAGAATTCTTAGGTACTTACAAGGCTCAATTGAAGCAGGTATGTAGTATCCCAGCAGCTCAGATTTCACTCCTAGGGGATTAATAGATGCTGATTATGGAAGAGACAAGCTCGACAGGAAAAGTACAATAAGAGGATGTCATTTCCTTGGAGAGTGCCTTGTCTCATGGTACAGTAAGAAGTAAACTTATGGTGCGCTGAGTACAGCTGAAGCTGAGTACATGGCAGCAGGAAGTTGTGTAGCACAACTGCTATAGATTAAGCAGCAACTGGAAGATTATAGTATAAAGTCAAGTTATCTTGAAGTTATGTATGATAACAAGAGTGAAATTGAGCTATCCAAAAATCCAGTTCAGCATGGCAGGATGAAGCATGTCAACATTAGACATCACTTCATTAGGGATCATGTGCTACGAGGAGATGTCAAGCTAGAGTATGTTCCTTCTGAGCAACAACGCGGTGATATCTTCACTAAGCCGTTGCCAAAGGAGCAATTATGTTTACTGAGGCAGTTGATTGGTATGGCAAATCCACTTTAAAGAAGAAGGAAGCTGAAATTCTCAAAATTTTGATTAAGTGTTGGAGATTAAGCCTAGAGAAGACATGTGGATAACACCGTCAGTATTTTAATGTAACAATGTGAGGAACAGTTTCATGTTAATTTTCAAATCTCTACATTTTCAAAAAGACGTATGTTTGAATAGGAACCGTTTTCACCAAAACTCACCATTTTACTAAGGCGGTTGATATTATGCAAATCTCAATGTTCAATTCCATCTTGAGCTGTGGTAGCGTCGCATGCCCCTGAAAGATACTGAGGTCTATAAAAGGTGAACAGTTAAAGAGAGAATGATTACTTGCTTTTTGAAATCCAGAGCATTTAATTCCCTAATTCTCTTCTTCTTTCAATCCTTCCTTTCAATTCTCTCAAATGGCGATTACCCAAACAACTTTCAAACTCAAGAGTACTACAACCATGAAAATTGTATTTAATGCTAAAGGGAAGACCGAAAAGCTCACTTTGTAAGAGGGAACTTACTTCACCATAGTAGAATGAGCTGATAACCAAGATTTCGGTCTAGTTTATGAAGTGGACTATGAAGGAATCCTGCTGAACAAGACCATGCATAGGATCATCAAGCAGCAGCACCTGAGTTCATTTTTTAAGATGGAGGTCCTGCTATCACAAGACTCATCAAGGCATTCTACTCAAACCTCTACACCATCCAGGGGTTCAATGACATGTTGATGATAGATTTTGGGGGAAATCCACCCTCATCAGCGCGCGGCTAATTGGAAGCATCCTTAATATGCCAAACAAGGGCACTCTAGAAGAACTAGTGACGAAGACACCATTGCGATTCTTGAAGATTGGGAGCTCCCCGCAAATTTACATTTCAGGGGAGATAGCAACAAGCGACATGAGTTGGACTATGAGGATGTGCTACAAGCTGGTGGTGAAGATGCTGCTACAAAAAATCAGCTCAATGACTAGTTGCACTTATTTTGAGAGGTGTGTGGTCTACCATTTGGTAGAGGGTAAAAGCTAAACTGGCCAGTGATGATCCTTCATCATTTGACCAAGCTGAATACCGTCTATCACTATGGTTACCTCATTACAGAACTAATGAGAGCAGTGAAAGTGGTCTTAGTTTAGTTTTTTAGGGAGTCCAGTGAAACAGTACTACCAATAAAGAAGCGATTCGAGATGGCACATTTCAATAGAATGGTTCACAATCAGGTGCATGCTAGGTATAATAAAGCACAACAAAAGTGAAAGCTGAAGTATGTACCGACAGTAGTGCTTGTGGACATCCTAAAGGAGGTTGAAGATGGATTCATGGTGGACTTCAATGATAGAGATGACTCTGATAAGGCTCCTATATCCAGCATCCTGGAGAAACGCACCACCGCCTCCTCTCCTAAGCAGAAGGCTAATTCCTCTAAGGCTAGGGGGGAAAGCCCTGCAAATCCAAAATCGATGAGGCCCCTGGTCAGCCTCAACAACAAAGAAGGTAAATGAAAGCCAAAACCCATACACAATGAGAAGCGGAGGCTAAGATCCAAGCTGAGTAGCAGGTAGAGGAATAAGAAGATGTGGCTGTGGCTGATGAGTTCATGCTCCAAAGGAAACGCAAAATGGTGTTTTCTGAGGATTCAAAGGAGTAGGGTGAGGCCAAAAAGTCACAAGAAGAGGACACTCTGAATCCTAATGCTTTAGCTGAGGTTCAGGAAGCATTTTCTAAAGTTAATGTAAGCGTTCTACCACTAACAGGCCCCTGTAACGTAATGTATAGGTGGTGAGCAGCAAGGAGGATGTTGGAGACACCCTCTCCCTTATTCCCGAGGAGTATGATCCCTAGGAACCCAACATCCCCACACCTTCTTTCACTCATGTTAAGGAATCCTCAACTCAGCATGAGCAACCTCAAGCTGACCCATCTTTGGGTCAATCAGCTAACCTAGAGGTTTCTAAAATTCCTGCCCCCTCTTCTCCCGTAAATTATAAAATTCTACTGTAAATCCTTCAAATCCCTTAGTATCTACTCTTGTAGGTTCTGAAAAACCAACTGGAAATTCTCCTCCTCCTTCCAATACTGTAAATTCTCCTATCCAAATTCCTTCTTCACTTGTTAATACCCAAAACTCACCTATCCACATTTCTTCACCCACAAAAAGCCATAACTCATTTTCTCCGAGTCATTCCCCAGTAAATAATCCTTCTACCCATTCTTCTCCTATAAATTCCCAATCTCAAACCATTCCTTGTAATTCCCTTGTACCTTCTATTCCACTTAACCAAACCATCCCCCAAATTTCTTCACATGTACAAACCTCTAAACCACCCTCTTCTTTAAACCCATCCTCTACCCCCTTAACCCCTCTAGTTAGGGAAGTTCCCAATGCTGAGAACTATGCTTAGCAGGGAAAAGCAAGTGGTCAGACTGCTGAGGTAAATTTTATAGCCCATGAAGCAACTGAACCTAGCAAAGAGCCACTCAACGAGGATGTGGCAAATGCATCTTTCTTGGCAGAAATTAGAGAGTTAGCTAGGAAGAAATTCCCTACGCTCAAGATGACCTCTAAGTTAGATGGAGAAGCAAGCAAAGTGCTACTTGCTCATGAATTGACGGACTTATCTTCCAGACCAAGGGCAAAATTAAATGAGTTTGAACAGCACACAAGTGTGCCCAGTGAATCTCTATGCTTGGAGAGTTTCAGAGGATCCAGGGTAACTTGTTGGCCATTAGAAGTTATTTGGAAAAAGAGAGTGCCAAAATTTTGGTGGATAAGATGGCCCTGATACTTAAAGGGTTGACGGATTCTGCTGCCCAGCTTGGGGTAGCAATCATGTCTATCCCCACGTCTACTACAATGGCTAATGTAGTTGTTGTAGTTGTAGGAGAGATAGAGGGTAGTGTGGATGCTGCTACTGAGCAGCTAAGTCTCTTGAGTACCAATATGGCTACTCAAGTGACAGATCCATAAACTAGGTGAGGAGCAGGCCAAAATAAAAAGACTAACTGATCACAATATCGAGAATGTCTTCAAAGAGGTGGAAATTACCAAAGATGTTAGCCACAGCATAGTGAAGCTGGTTGAAGCTCAATCTAAGTTCTTCCTTCTCCACGATAAAAAGCAGGATGAAATGGTGAAGGTGTTAAAGATAATTTCATCTAAACTGGATATGGCCCCAGTCATCAACCTTGATTCTCTCCACAACAAAATGGACACCATCTAGCGAGAGGTCAACGAGCACATAACCGATAAAGTCTCCTCCTCCTAGAAGTTTCTTGTATCTGCCATGGGGAAGATTTTTCCAAACATGCCTACTCCGAGTTTGCCTGCTACAGAATCTCTTTAACCTGAGATTGGCATGACTATTCATACAAAGTTGAATATCATCAAGCTCAAAGTGAAAGACCTGTAAAAGAACATCGGTACTCTGATGAAGACGGGCAAGCTGGACACAAAGAACATTGATTACACTACAAAGTGTATATCATCTATAGGTACCAAGGTCCTTGATATTGAGGCGCAACTGAAGATTGCATTGACTGTAACGGACTTCCAAGGCCTTCTTCAATGCTTTTAACAGTTCGCGTGTCAAGGATTTGAGCAGATTTCGCACATCTCTAGATGTCACCATCTTTTTCTAAATGAGCTTAATGATCAAGACTTTCTTACCACTGAAGATAAAAAGCAATTAGAGCAAGAGATATCCCAGCAGATCATAGGCTAGCAAGAGAACTTCAGGGCTACCCTCGATGCCTACGTGCCTTGAACAAATTGTGCAAGGTCAGATAGCAAAGGGGGAGAAGGTAGCTAAAGATGCTCTCCGAAAGGCGAACCTTAATACGAGAACTCTTCCAAGGTAACCATTTCATCACAAGCCTCCTCAGCAGCAACATCCAAAATCCAGCCAAGATAAGACTATTGGCTCTTCCTCTTCTATACATAGAAAGTAGTATAGGCCATATTCTTTGTATTTTTCAAGAACTTGTGATAGGGCTTCAGTATGTAATCTTAGTTCAGAACATAAATAATGTACTGACTAAGTCAATTTTTGAATTAATAAAAAGTTACAAGTTCACACCTCAAGTTAAGATCTTCTTAACTTTATTTTTTATGTTATATGTATGTTTATGCTGTATATTGAAAATATTATACAGGAACTTATACAAGAGATCAACCTTGAAGTAAAGCTGAAGTAAGACGAAGTCCCAAGTGAAGAAAAATCATCTAAGTTCACTCAGTATGGGGGAGTTCAAATTGACTAAGGGAAGTCACTTAGCACAAGGGAGTCTTACATCACTTTTCAGGTATTCTTGATATCTCTAAACTATTTATTCAATTAACTTCTTCTACTACCTGGTTTGCTATCTGTCCAAAATGGGGGAGATTGTAGAATTTAAGTTAATAGTACCTCACAGTACGCTAAATGTTTTTGAAAATAGCAAACTATCTAGGATGGTGAAATTAATTGAATACTAAGTATACTCTTAATTAATGAAGCTGACTAGAGTTTGTTTAAGGGAAAACAACTAAGTTTTGCTGAGTAATTAATTAAGTTACGGCTTAGAGTAGGAAAAGCTGAGTTTGTACAAAGTACTACGTAGTTTAGAAAAATATCAACTTAGTTGTGCTGAGTTAGCTTTTATTAATTTAAAGTTGTTTCCTTTGACACTAAAAGACATACGTGCTACTAACAAACTCTATGAGAGATGGAATACTCTTTAATTCTTCAGGTTAAATAGCATTGAAATTAAGGAATATTTCTAATGGTCCTCACAAGATAAAAGGTGTCAATACGGAATGTCGGGATTCCTTCAATAAAGTCCAAACGCAAAAGGAACATCTGACATGTGCCATTTTCCAGTGTCTCTGCGTGACTCTGCCAATGTCAGCAATTCAATCAATCTAAAGATTCCACATTGCATTATCACGCGCCTCTCTCAACTGAATTGCTTGAAGACAAAACAAGATTTTATCAACGGAATTTTATCAATCCTCAACGTTCAAACTTCTATCTCTAAATGTCCCTGAATCTGTCTCCAATGGGAAGATTCGAAAGATATGAAGAGAAGAGAAATTGAAGATCAGCTACCTTGAAAAGTTTGCAATGCCTACTTCGTAAAGCCTCAAGAATAAATAAAAGACTAAAGCATATTTTCAAACTAGGTAAATCACCTCAAATTTCTCATAAAGCTGAAACTCTGTGAAATTACGCCTATCTTCAAGAAATTCAAAACTCAAGCAATCAGCAAACATCAATTCCAAATCTGCTTGTAATAGAGAGAATTACTTAGATTTAACATTGTAAGGATTCAACATTTCTATAAGTTAAATTTAGTTCTCAATCTTTTCATTCAAATCTGAGTGTTAGTTTGGGAAGGGTACTAAAACTAAGTTGAGCGGTAGTTAGAGAGGAAGGTACTTTCTGTAAAAGTGTGTCTACCCACTGTAAAGGCTGCTCCACCTAAGTAAGAATGAACATTAGTTGACTGAAGCTCGAAAAAGGTATCCGGGGATTGGAGGTAGGCTCAGGGTTGAACCAAGAAAAAAATTCAGGTGTTGAAGTTCTGAACTTGTTCTTTTAGCTTTTACTGTGTCTTGCTCATTCATCATCTTATCTCAGTTTTGTGTTCTGCTTGAAAAACAAATCCCAAGCTGAGTCGAGTACTCAGCAAGATATTAAAGATAAATTGTGCCGGCAAGCTAAGTAGTTTATACAGTTTTTTTTATTGGAACTCAGCATGAATACTCAACACACATATAAAAATGTAACTTGGCAATATAGAATATTATAAATCTTAAAAAGTAATTAAGATTCGCATTCACCCCCCTCTACTGTTGTTTACAAGCTGTCTAAAGACCAACAAACTAGAACACGTTGCCCATTCCTAACTACAGTAGGAATTCGTGGGCTTAGCTCGATAGTGAGCCATGCTTGCATGTTCTTAAATTGTATGAAATTTTTCATGTGATTTTTCCAAAATGTGTAATGATTACCGTCGAATAACGGTGGCCTAGTTACAAACAATTCCTCCTTAAGGAGCATTGTCTATCTTGAGCCATAATTGTAGCTGTTTTAAGCTATTTATAGATCTTTAACTCAAAGACGATTAGTTTATAAGTTGAACACTGCTTTGATACCACTTGTTGGTCCGTAGAAGGCTTAAATACAAAGAAGAAGGGGGTGAATGCTATTCTTGGTTACTTTTTGTATATTATAAAATATTTACCAAGTTAAAGTTTTTAGACGCACGTGTTGAGTGCCTCATGTTGAGTTGGGTCTAAAACTTATAAATTGCTTAGCTTCGTTGTTAAGTTTATCTTCAATCTCTTGTTGAGTACTTTACTTAGCACGGATTGGTTTTTCAAGCAAAATGATGAAACAAGAGAGATAAATTGATGAATGAGAAACGCGATAAAGGCGCAAGTAAGGTTAGATCTTCAACACCTAAGATTTATCCTGGTTCGGCCCCTAGCTACCTCCAGTCCCCGGATTCCTTTCCGAGCTTTAATCTACTAGTGATTTTATTCCTTCCTTGGTGGAGAAGCCTTTACAGCAGGAAGACTCTATTAAAAAAATACCTTTCTTTCTAATTACCTCTCAGACCACAGTTTGGGTACCCTTCCCAAATCGTCACTCAGTTTTCTTAAAAAGAGTTACGAACAGAGAATTCAACTCATAGAATGTTGAATCCTTTGTAATGTTAAAACTAAAAGTGATTTTCTCTTTGTTATAAACATATAAGGAATTCTATTGTTTGCTGGTCGTTTGAATTGGAATTTCTTGAAGCTGAGAGTAAATGAATAGAGTTTCAGCTTTTTAAGAAATTCAAGGTGATTCACCAAGTTTGAACATCTGCTCTAGTCTTCTATTTATATTTGAAGGTCTTGGAATTAGCCATTGCAAATTCAAATCTTTCAAATTTCCCATTGGAGATAAATTCTAGGATGTTTAGAGATAGAGATTTCAAACATGAAGTGCAAGATTAATCCGTTGTCAAAACTCATTTGTCTTCAACCAATAAGTTTTGATAGAGAGGCGCGCAAGATGAAACGAGGCATTCTATCATTAGTTGAATTACTGACGTTTGCAGAGGCGCACGAAGACACTGAGAACGACGCATGTCAAAGGATTCCTTTTGTCTTGGACTTAGTGAGGAACCTCCAACATTCCGTATTGACACCTTTTATCTTATGAGGACCACTGGAATATCTTCTTTAATTTTAGTGCTTTTTCACCTGAAAAGCATCAAAAGTATATTTCATTTCTTAGAGAAAATGTTAGTAGCACAAGTGTCAAATATTTCTCTAAGTGTCAAGGAATACGGCTTTTTATTCCTAAAAAGCTAACTTAGCACAGCTAAGTGCATATCTTCTAAATTACGTAATACTCAGTACAGCTTAGCTTTTCTTACTCTTAGCCATAATTTAATTAATTACTCAGTAAACTGAGTTGTTTTCCCTTAAACTATTCAAGTAAACTTCATTAATTAAGAGTATACTTAGTATTCAATTAATTTTACTATCCTAGTCAGTTTGTTATTTCCAAAATGTTTTAAGTACGGTGAGGTACTATTAACTTAGGTTCAACAGTTTCCTACAACTTACCTACCATTTTCTTACTAGTTTTGACATTTTTTGTTCTTCATACCAGTTACATACCAAATTCCTATTATTTTGATTCAATACTTTCTAGAGTTTTATCTTAAATGTTCTAATTACTTTCTAATGCATTTTCATTTCTTTTCAAGATTAATTTGACACAATTCGTTCTTCATTCCAGTTGCCTACCACTTTCTTACTAGTTTGATATTTTTTGTTCTTTATGCTAGTTATATACCTGATTCTTAATATTTTGATTCAATACTTTGTAGATATATATCTTACGTGAATAGATTACTTTCTAATGCATTTTCATTACTTTTCAAGATTATTTTGACATATCTTGTTCTTCATATCACTTTCCTACCACTTTCATACTAGTTTTGACATGTTTTGTTCTTCATAACAGATTCCTACTATTTTGATTCAATACTTTCTGGAGTTTTATCTTACATGTTCTAATCACTTTTTAATGCATTTTCATTATTTTTCAAAATTAATTTGACATGACTTGTTCTTCATACTAGTTTCCTACCACTTTCTTACTAGTTTTGACATTTTTTATTCTTCATATCAATTTCCTA
>CATIWQ010098954.1:0-39567 GCA_949673415.1 Euphorbia schlechtendalii | reverse complement strand
CATGTGCTTAGAAAATTCCACTTGATAAGGGATATCATATCTAGAGGAGATGTAGTTATGGAACGAGTTCATACCGATGAAAATTTGGCGGATCACTTGACGAAGCCTTTGTCACAAGCAAAACATGAAAGACATGTGTTTGCTTACGGCCTAAAAAGGATGGCTAATTGGCTCTAGTGCAATTGGGTGTTTGTTAGATATAGTGTATGCCCTAAGAGCAATTAGAGTAGTACATTAGCTTTTATAATGTATAAACAAATTTATTCATTAATAAAAGGCATTTCTTCGTTATTCAAAGTTGTTTCTTCAAATATATGTACGTTCATATGTTATACTTATTAATTGATTAACAAAGTCCATGACATAAGTTATAGCATAGAAGAGAAATCATAGTGGGACTATGATTGTTGAGATTCTCTTTATGTGTAATTATAATTATGTCTAAAAGTCCCTGATCATAGTTTCATCAAGACTGGACATTGATGAAGCGAATAGATCAGCATGTGGGTGCACTTCTTAAAAGTAGCTGATCTCAATAAGCTAAAGATATGATCTTAGAAGTGAACACATGAATATACTCTGAATGTATGTTGGAGACCCACTATGAGATATCATACGGATTAAATATCCAGTGTCAATGATTATCTCATTACAGTAGTTATGCAAGTATCCTTTAACTTGAGAAATTAGTCATCTTGTACATTCGTCATTATACTTTTGATTATTCTTTCACAGTTCTCTCTAGAGGATGTCATAAGGATTATTACAGGTATAGTGACGTCTGTTCGTTGATGGGCTAAGTTGTCAAGATAGGATCCATCACTCCCGGATATAAAGGGAGAAATACCTGGCCACTTGTAGAAGTGACATTGGCTCAATAAACCTTTGATCAGAGTATGTTTTAACAGAATGAGAATCTAGTTAAAACATATCAATGAGCAATGTACTTTGGTTACAAGTTAAAACACACTGGTTGGACTCAGTTTAAACCGGTCTATAGGGTTGACACTTATCCATACCCTAAAACTAGATGGTATTGATTGATGGAAGGAGTGTATTGCACAGTAGTCTACAGTTGAATAGGACTTGATTGATAAAGCACTGAAATCTCAGGCATCAAGGGATCATGAATCCTTGCTAGAGGACTCCGATGATCATCTAAAGATACGGACTATTATCTTTGTATA
The DNA here is from genome assembly GCA_949673415.1 of Euphorbia schlechtendalii. Lineage (NCBI taxonomy): Eukaryota > Viridiplantae > Streptophyta > Magnoliopsida > Malpighiales > Euphorbiaceae > Euphorbia > Euphorbia schlechtendalii. Next base: position 38,380 of record CATIWQ010098954.1, on the reverse strand, counting down.
AAGTCCACATTAATCAGTGTTTTCATATTGGGAAAAACCGATTGAATGAATCTTTAGCGGCTTGGTGTCAGGGGTCCTATGAGTCACACACTTTGAGGAGCTATGAACAAAGCTAAAGAATTCTCAGACTGGGTCTGAACTAAAATGAATTAAATTGAAAAAATTACAAGTCCGATTGGATCAGAAGATATATGGACAAAGAGAATGGAATTTAGTATTTGTATATTAAATAGTTTTTTGAAAACTATTTAATTTAAATATTAAAATGTACGTGTAAAGGTGTTGTTATTTAGTATTTAATTATAAATATTTTTTTAGAAAAATATTTAATTTAAATATTAAATTAATTTAAAAAAAAGGGGTTTGTACAAGTCGCGCGGGGCTCGGAAAGCCCGCGCGGTGCGGTCTTGCGGCAGCCGTAAGCTGCTACAAGACCCAGCCAAAGGCTGGCCTTTTACAAGGTAGCTTTGCTGCCTTGTAAAAGGACCCGCGGGTCAACCCGTCTAGCAATGGGATTTTATCCCACATTGCTAGTTTGTGATTTTGAGCTTCATTTTTTTTGTTTAAATAACCCATCCGTTTCTTTTTTCTAAACACACTAAAATCTTCAAGTTCTTTAACTTGCAAAATTATTTTTTTCCAATTGATTTTCTTGGAGAAAATTTATTCTTTAGTCTACGTGATTGAGATTTATTTGGGAATATTTTCATATTGAAAATATTTTAACTAGTATAAATTTTAGTTCCGATTTTGGGTTGGCTAGCACCAACTAAATTTTGGAGAGTTCTACCTCTAGGAGGTAAATTTGTTCATGGTACTCATGTGGATACTGTAGAGGTTATTCAAGCGAGGATTGACTAGTGTTTGCTACAATATTAGTGTGGGCTTAGAGTAAAGACGAAGGAGATCGGTATTCGAGTAAGTCTTCCTTTTCTTTATTTATTTATTTGTTTATTATTTAGAATAATGCATAATTAGTTATATTATAAATTAGGATTTGCGTAGATTTATTTTATGAACTAAATTTTGCATGCTTAGTTATAAATTTAAATTAAGTATTACTTAGATTTAATTTATGAACTAAGTTAGTAATTGTTATACTTAGTTAGGAACTAAGTTAGGAATTACTATATATATATATATATATATATTCTAAATATATAATAGACATAACCTATATGCTTTTATTTCGATTATGCATCTTAAGGAACCTTAGGTGTTAGGAAAATTTTTGAATTTCCGCTACTTATGCTAGGCATATCTAGACGTATATTTTCCTACAATCCCATGCCACAAGGGGTTAGCCTTGGTCCAGGGTAGCCAACGTGTGGCTCGAGATACATATATGGCCTCATTGAGGTCCGACCCTGTGCCAAAGCATGACGAAAGGGACAAAGCCGAGGCTGTGGACAGATTGGAAACCCTGGTTCTGGCCCGGGGCAAAGAAGTTAGAGTAGCGGAGACGCTAAAAGGAAGACCCAAGGAGGACTTAGCTAGGGTCTTGATAGAAAATATGCACGCTTTTGCATGGAAGCCAGAGGATGTGACAGGGGTTGACCCTATGCTCATGGAGCACCAGCTGAACATAAGCCCAGACTTCGCCCCGGTGAGACAAAAGAGAAGGAACCACGGCCCGGAAAAGCAACAAGCCATAACGGAAGAAGTATCTCGATTATTAAAGATTGGTCATATCCGGGAAGTGCAATACCCATAGTGGGTTGCCAACGTGGTATTGGTAAAGAAACCTAGCGATGACTATCGCATGTGAGTAGATTTCACAGACTTGAATCAAGAATGCCCCAAAGATTGTTTTCCACTGCCAGGCATCGACTCGTTGGTGGATTCCACAGCAGGGTTCGCCGCTTACTCTACCTTGGACGCTCAGGCAAGGTACAATCAAATTCCCATGGTAAAGGTTAATGTCGAGAAAACATCATTCATCACCCATGAAGGAACTCATTGCTATAAAGTCATGCCCTTCAGCCTCAAGAATGCCTGGGTAACCTATCAACAGATGGTTACTAGAATATTTGGGAATATGATTAGTACGATGGTGGAGTTGTATGTGGATGACATGATCATCAAAAGCCGGACTCTCGCGGAGCACCCCAAGGATGTCAAAAGGGTGCTGAAAACCCTAAACTAACACAACCTCAAGCTCAATCCAAAGAAATGTGCTTTTGGGATTACGGGGGCCAAGTTTCTGGGTTTCCTTATATCCTAGTGCGGTATTGAAGCAAACCCTAACAAGATAAAGGCGATCCCAGACCTCAAGTCACCCAGGAGTATGAATGAAGTGCAGAAGCTTAACGGAAAAATCAACACCTTAGGGAGGTTTATCTCATGCTTTGCCAAAAGGTGCCTCCCCTTTTATAAATCACTAAAGGGCATGAAGAATTTTAGCTGGAGTGAGGAATGCGAGAAGACATTTGAGGATCTCAAGACTTTCCTTTCCTCCCCACTCCTCCTCAGCAAACCAATAGGGGAGGAGATATTATACCTCTACATCAGCAGCAGAGTCGAGACCATTGGAGCGGTGTTGATGAGGGAAGAAGGATCAAAGCAGTTCCTAGTGTACTATGTAAGCAAAGTGTTTAAGGGGGCAGAGTTAAGGTATCTGAGCTTGGAGAAGGCAGCTTACGTTGTCATAACCGCGTCCTAGAGGCTAAGGCATTACTTCTAGAGCCATCCCATAGTAGTCCGAACCAACCTAGGCTTGAAGAAGGTTTTGCAAAGACCTGAGACCTCGGGCAGAATAGCAGAATGGGCACTGATGTTATCCCAGTTCGACGTTCACTTCGAACCCAGAAAGTCCATGAAAGGGTAAGTGCTAGCAGACTTTTTACAAGTGGTACCTGAAACTGAGGTGGAGGCTCTACAAGTAATCACATGGATAATGTACGTGGATAGGAGCTCGGCTAATGGTATGGGAGGCGTCGGTATACGCATGGAAGACCCCGGAGGAGTTATTATAAACCAGGCCATTCGTTTAACATTCCGGGTTACGAATAATGCCGTTGAATATGAAGCTTTCGTGGGTGCAGTTAGGATCATTGAGGCAATAGAACCAGACCGAGTAAGGATCTGCAGCGATTCTAAATTGGTGGTCAATCAGATAAGGGGAAGATATGCCATAAAAGATGAGATAATGAGGAAATACGTCGAGCTAATCAAACATCAGATGGCCAAAATAAAGGAGAAAGGGTTCAAGTTGGAAATCCACCACATTTCCAAAATCGATAATGCCGAAGCAGACAGATTGTCTAAGGCCGCGTCGGATTAATTGGGGGAAAAGCTCATCCCAGGAGTGATCCTAGAGCTTATAACCCTGAGTGTGAACCAGCTAGAGGTCCTTACAATCGGATCCGACCCTCAAGAGCCAGAGTGGTACACACCCATCTTGTGTTATCTAAGAGACGGGGTGCTACACACGGACGAGACCGAAGCACACAAAGTAGTTCTCAAATCGTTCCAATATGCCCTCAGGGGGGATGTCCTATTTTGAAAATCTGTTAACCACCCTTAGAGGAAGTGCTTAGGATGGAAATATGCGAAGTACATCATTAAGGAAATGCATGAGGGGATTTGCGGAGGTCATGAAAAGAAAGATGCAATAGTGATGAAGGCACAGTTGCAAGGCTACTTCTGGCCTAGCATGGAGCAAGATGCCAGAGAAATTATCCAGAAATGCCGGCCTTGCCAAAGTCATATGAAGTAACTCCGAGCCCCCCCGAGTATAATGAAGGTAATCATGATGGCTTGGCCTTTTTCCACCTGGGGAGTGGACATAGTGGGGCCCCTACCCATGGCCCAGTACCAAAAGAAGTTTATCATTATGGTAGTTGATCATTTTTCGAAATTGGTCAAAGCTGAGGCCGTTGCCAAGATAACACCGAACCAGGTAATCCAATTTTTTAATAAAAATATTGTTACTAGGTTTGGAATACCGCACACTATCATCGCTAATAACGGAATGTAGTTTAACTGTAAACCTTTCAAGGCTTATTGTAAGGGCTTGCACATTAAGCTGCGCTTTTCCTCCATCTCTTACCCCTAGTGTAATGGGATGACCGAGGTTACAAACTGAACTATCATTAACTGAATCAAAACTCATGTACTGAAGCATGGTTCATCGTGGGTGGATGAACTGAATAACATTCTATGGTCCTACCGAACCACCCCCAGGACCGCCACTAGTGAAACACCATTTATGCTAACCTATGAAACTAAAGCCATTATTCCAACGGATATTGGTATCCCCCAGCGAGAGAGTGGCCAATTATGTGGGCCAATCCATAAATGAAGATATGTTACGAAGAAGCTTGGATGACTTGGAAGGAAGAAGGGACCGAGCCTACATCAGAATGGCCGCCTATAAGCAACGAGTGGCTCAGGCATTCAACAAGAACGTTAAGCCCCGGGCCTTCCAAGTAGGAGAATTAGTCTTGCGAAGTATGGAAGCCTCCAAGGTAAGGATCGGCCAGGGTAAATTTGGTATCAACTGGGAATGGCCGTTCAGAGTCACCCAGAAAGTGAGCCAAAACACCTACCGAATCCAGGACATAGCTGGGAGAACCTTGCCCAGAACATGGAATGCTACGGCTCTGCTCAAATTCTACCCCGGTGATTAAATATGTTACTTTATTTTATCAAATATGTATTTTCATGGGTGCCTTAGCACTTATGCTTTGTTAATGGAAGTACCTTTCTTATCCTAGTGTTTGTAAAGCGCTATGTCAATATTAAGTTAAGTCCGACCAATGGCCGAAGCATACTATTGAGCGCCATAGAGGCCTAGTTAGGCCCAAGGATGACTTACCCGCCTGAGCACCCTATTGGCCCAAAGGCCGAGATATAAGCACGAGAGCTTTAAAGGCCGTAAGTAAATTCATGCATACGCCAAAGTACAAATTTGAGTGCCTCTAAGGCCCTAAAAGGGTTTGGCCCTAAAATTTGGTTTTAAACACCCCTAATAAAAGAACACAAAATACCGGGAAGTCAAATGCAACAGAGCCGAAACCATTCATGTATTTCATTAGAATAAGTACATTTTGCAGAGAGGAAACCTCGTCTAAATCTCCTAGTTCTGAATATTCTAAGCTAACCTTAGAGATGGAGGGATCTACGGGAACCTTAGGGGTAGGATTGGAAGCTTGCTTCAGTATAAGGTCTTTGAACAGGCGAGCATCATCAGGCCAGATTTCAAGAGGATCACCTACCTTTGGGTCGGTCATTAAAGCGAGATCGTCCAAGTTTGCCCCGGGAAACTTATTAGCTATTTTCTTTAGAAACTGGGCTCGAAAGGTTATGTGATGCTATTCCAGTTGTTCAAGATTGTCTTCTTCCCCCGGCAATAGTGATGTTTCATGGCTTTGCATTTCTTTTGAGCCTAGGCCAAGGCTTTCTCAGAGGAACTCGCTCTAAGAGGGCCTCTACCAATTGAGACCTTAGCAACGCGGCATCACTCTTAGACTTCTCCAACTCCTCTCCTAATGAGCCGACCTCTTGATGGGACTTAGCAAGGTCCTCCTCCAACCGATATTTGGCTTCCGAACTTGAAACCTTGAGACCTTCTAGCTCGTTGGTAAGAATAGCCATGGTAGTTTTGCTTTTCTCCAAATCCAGTTTGAGCTTGGAATACACCTCAGCCTCCCTCTAGCACTCCGCTTCGGTGGCTTTGACGGTCTTCAATTCCTCCCGCGTAGCGGTGAGTTCGCTGTTGAGCCTCACCACCTCAGTAGCTTGAGATGCTTTCTCCTCCTCTAAAGACTGGAGTTCTTGATTGCAATGGCACAAATGCTTCAACAATTGGTAGGAATCCGTGAGAGACTGCACTAGATACAGAAGCTCAAAATAGTAAAAGTGGGGAATATAAGTATATAGGTCACGAGCTCACCTTAACATTCCAGTAGATATGTTCCTTGGCCAAAGAAAGTGAGCCCCGGCCAGTATAATGAGCTTCTTCACCAGGGAGGTCTAGGAAGGAACAAAGCTCCTCCACAATCGTCATATTAGACAGGTCAATATCAAGATCATGCTCTTCGATCCAACACTACGAAAGCAAGAAGGTGAGGAAAAGGATAAGAACCAAACCAAAAGTGGGGAAAGTTCATACCTTAACAGGGTAAGGAAGAACGAATGCATTAACTCCACCTCTCCAGCAGAATACCTTTCCAAAAGGTCGAGGGGAGATGAGAGGCCGAAGAATCCTTCGGCTTCCTAGCATGCCTAGTGCGCTTATCAAACTCCGGGAACTCTACGTCCCAAATCACTAGCCTATTCTCCTTGCCCTCTTAAGTCTTCCTTGTCTTCACGATCTCCTCACCGCTCCTGTCCAGATTAGCCTCTTCGCCCCCCTTTTCAGAGGAGGGAAGTACCACCACGACCAGCTCAGAAGGAAGACTAACTTCATTCACCTCCTCCACATCTTGGAGGAGTTTCTCTTTAGAGTTCCAAGGGGGGCTTACAGGAATATTAGTAGTGCTCATTGGAACAGGAGGATTAGCCAAGTGAGACTGCATCAGCTCTGTAATAAAAGTAGCCATATCACCAGGACAATAAGCCATTCCTGCAAAAGGAAAAAAGAAAGTAAATTAGCAATGAAAAAGGAAAGTAACTTACGTGCTCGGTCCTTAGAGGTCTAACAATGGTCAGTATTTTATTGTCCAACTTATAGCACACGCTATTAGACCACACAAGCGCCCGAGCTTTTCTCCAATGGATGGGGTGGGGATTTAGCTAATCTAGTATAAAAATAGTAAGGCTATGAGTGGACGACACGGTGCGCACAGTTTCATAGGAGCGATCCACCAAGGTGTTTGGAAAAAGGTGCACTAGGTCGGGGACCCGGGATAAATGGTTGAAAGAGAAAAGCAAAAACATTTTAGATCGATTCAAACCCGAATCCACCATCTCTTAGTGTGGAGTCGCCACCTAGATTAGCTCTTTCCAGGAATTAGAGTCCTGTGAGGCTTAACGTCTAGGGGACGGCCCACCAAGACACAGAGATTCGGGTCTGGGATAAGTTGCTTATTTCTTAAGTGATCACATTATATTACATCTACAGAAAACCGTATTTTCTCAATTACGCATATTCACGCTTAGGTTATTTTTCGAGTTTACATGCATGATTCACGTATAGAAAAAGCAGTAAATCCATCCACAAAACAGTAAGAAAATGCGAAAAATAAAAATTACAAGGCTTTCAAAAATTGGGGGATGTAATCTGCTAACCTATTAATTAGATTTTCCGTAAAAATGAAAATGCGATACCCGAAGGAAAATTAAAATCCTAAACATATATCTAACCTGCATCCACAAAGGTTAGCACAGGGGATATCACATATGTTCGATTTGATTTTAGCGAGGCCCGTGTGGCCTAATTAAAACATTGAAGATTTTAAAGTTGTTAATTTAAATAAAAATAATTCATTTTTATTTACACGTATGTTGGTCAATTTTATTAGTGAAAATGATCGCATGGTAAAAGGTGAGGTCTGTTATCCGGGAATATATTTAATTCCCTTCGTTGGGGTATTCTAATACAAAAATTAAAAAGAAATAAAAGAAGAAGAAGAATTACAACATTATTTACAATAAGAAGGAATAAAAATAACTCCTAGGCCAAAAATAAAAATTAAAAAGAAATGAAACAGAAGATGAGCATAGAATTTGCAGTTCTAGGAACTCAGAGGCTTACCCTTGCAGATGAATCCACTTCGGTGTATCCGTTCGATCCCCGGAAGTGTTACTCGTTCATTTTGATATAATTGTAGTTCAATTGGAAAAATAAGTGTTTGGTTGAAAAATAAAGTGTTAATCCAAAAGATAATCAAACTCGAGTTCTAAATTTGTTTTAGACCCGGGAATATCTGAGGATTTAAGAAGAAAAGATGAAGAAATTTGATTAAAGGATAAAGAGATTTGGGATCCAAATGTGTTTTGGATCTGAGAAAAAAAGAAAGTATTATTGTTTGTACTTTTTTTATCTGACAGAGAGGATTTTCTTTGAATTTTCGAACCCCCTTTAATCCAAAAAGGTCCGACTATTTATAGAAAAAAGTCCCAAAAAATCCAAAATAGAAAGAACGTCTGGTGAGGCAGACCGTGCTGGCGAGGCCTCACCAGGAATCTTGGCGAGGCCTCGCCAACCTGGCAAGTCACTAGGAAGGCTGGCGAACTCACCAGAAAGTCTGACTAGTTCGCCAGAGTCCTTGCAAGGCTCTCCAAGATCCTGACGAGCCTCGTCAGGGTCTGACAAGGCTCGCCAGACCATTGGCGAGCCTCGCCAGGCCCCTGGCAAGGTTGGCCGGCCCTTTGGCGAGCCGTGCTCCGGATCTGAGTTTCGGTTGCATTTTTGAATTTTTTTTATGTATTTTATATTTTTTAGTTAGTTTTTTGAATTAAAGTCCTTTTAAATTCAGAGACGAGGAAGACTCCCATATGAAGATCATCGAACAGTCAAAAATCGTGTGATTCGAGGATAAATATCTCGAAAAGCCGTAATCATTGAACGCGTGAGCAGGTACAAAATCCCGTGCTCACAGCTGCTCCTCATGTGATAATTGCTAGTTGTATAACCAATATTATCACATGAAAAGAGCGGAGGGATAGAGAATATACCTGACCAGTGCGGCTGGTGACTTCTTGTTCCTAATTGGTCATAACGTAGGCCTTCCTTTCTAGTGCTGCATCTTCATAGGGTTGTCTGTTTCTTTCTTTGGAATCCCTTAGGTACTTGATGCCCTGTGTGAGCGGGTCGATCATTTCTTTCTGCGGCATCCCTTTAATGGTTGGCAACCGTTTCATTCTTCGGTTGAGACAGTTTCATTCTTCAACCATGAGATAACCGTTACCTTCTTCGGTTGTATTTTGTATTTCCTTAATAGGATGTTGACTTGTTTCCTGTAACAAATCAGAGAGAAGATAATGTTAATACATTTGATGGTGAATGTTTTAATTATTTGATTGAGTTTATGCGAAGTAAAAATTTTTTCCCCTTCAATCAAAAATTAAAACATGATAAATAAATAAGTTTAATAGAAATTTGGGGATGTCCCAAGAATTGCTCCGTTATTTTAGGAGGCTTTTGTTGCAATGTTAACTTTAGGCTTGAGTGGGTCACTGTCTTGTTTGTAGGTTCCTCATGTGGAGGTCCTTGTTTATTGGGACGGTGTTGCCCTAGTTCGGCATTGTCTTTACTTGTAAATGTCATCGTGCGAATGTAATGTATGCATGTTTTATGCATGAGCAATATTTATCATATGATGTATGTTCATATGTTGTAGGCATCATGGGCTTCATCCATTGAGGAGCCTTCTCTTGTGCTGGTGCATGATTGCCCCTTTGACTTATGTTGTTGGGGATTCCATGGACGACTCCCTCAAAGCGACGACCATGGGTTCGTTGAATTAGATTCGAGTTCATAGCTTGGATCTGATTTGAGGAAAGTCTGGATGAGTCGTTGATCAGCATTGTCTCGGTGATGATCACTTGGAATCTATTTGCCTGAATTGTTGGAGGTATGTGATGTCTCGTACCGTTCCAAGGAGGAGATGATGAATTTGATATTTCTATGGTCTTAAGTTTTGCATAGATCGCCCTTGCGGGTTTTCAATCTATCGAACCTAGTCTTAATTTTTACCTGGACCACCCTTTCAGTTTTTCAATCCAGCAGACTCATTTATTCTTTTATATTTTTTCATTTTTTTGGATGATTACTTGCAATATTCTACCATTGACATGCAAGCAATCAAGATAAGCATATGCATAAAGATTCAGCAAAAATGGCAATTCATTGATGAACTTAACAGGTGCATAAATGTTTCAAATGATTTGACTCCTGCCATCAATTAGCCTTTTCAGGTTTTCTAACCAATGTTGTTCTCTCGATGTCCTAAGTTTTGCTTGAGCTGCCCTTTTCGGGTTTTCAACTCAGCGGACTATTATTTTTGTGGTTTGAAAAGAAGCCCTAATTTTTTCTCAACTAACCGAGTGTTAATTGATAGGCTGATTACAAATTTATTCTTTTTTGTTAGGTATTGCTTTTTATCAATTTATTTCCTTCACCTATGCGTGAAACCAATTGTGTAAGACTTGGTTGATTTGGTAGAATGACTGTCGTCCATGTCCATGACTTCAGTTGTTATCTCGTTCAGCATTTTCTAGATCGATTGGTTGGTGCTCATGCCGCTTTGCTGGCTTGGGATGCATGTGATGATGAGTCTTGATGATTGCCCCAAAAATAGTAGCGAGTTGTGTGAAGGAACTATTGATGTGTTCAATGGTCTGACTCCTTTTAACATTGATTCTTGTTTGAAATGAAGGTGATCCGTGTGATGGAGTTGTTGATGTGTTCAACGATCCGACTCCTTCTTTGTGGCATTGCGATAGTTGTTTGGTCTTATAAATGGTGGTGATAGAGTTGTTGATGTGTTCAATGATCTGACTCCTTCTTTGTGGTATTGCGCCGGTTGTTTGGTCTTGTGAATGGTTGTGATGGAGTTGTTGACGTGTTCAACTATTTATCTCCTTCTTTTTGATATTGCATCAGTTGATGGGTCCCAATTTGCTTGGCTAACATTTTAGCCTTATTCTAGCTTTGATCCTTTTGATCTTTGCGTGCTTTATTCTCTTGGCTGAGACAGTGGACCTTTTGTGCTTGGAGATCTTTCCATTGATCTTTCATCCTTGTATGATGAGGCAATTGCTATCATGCGTTGTCTATATACATTTATTTATCTCTCCCTTTCTCTCAAGAGTCAAATCATTTGAATTTATTATGGGGAATCCATTTATACCCAAATTAATTTCATAAAATGATGTGTCACATGTGCTAAAAACAATATGTATATGTTTATGAGAATGTGTGATGTCATTGATAAAATATCAAGCAAATAAACAAAGTTCAATTTATTCAAACTAATAACCCAAAAGAAGCCTCGTAGGCAACGTAACTAAATGCTAATTTATTACATAATTATTCATCATGGGTTAATGCCCCTCATATGCATTAATGGATTCGAAGTGCTCCATTCTATCCGCCTTCTCAAACACTTCTTGGTAGCTCGAGAAGTTGTCTGACCCAAACTTGTTCCTGTATGATGGCAGTGCATCGTCCAGCAGCTTGGTTATCATCTCTGGTAGAGTCAAGCAAGCCCTAAGCGTGACCTGTGTGGCCATCCAGCGTGCATAGTAGGATTTAAAGCTCTCACCCTACCTTTTCCTTATAGCCTCTAGATGCTGCATTGTGGTTTTCATTTGAGAGTTGAAACCATAATGCTCTAGCATAGCTTGAGCGAGGCTATTCCAATTGGTAGCTACGTCCAGTGGAAGATGGATGTACCATTCATTGACTGGGTGGCCTAAGGTGATGACGAAGAGCTTAGCGACCATTCGATCACTGACCCTCAATGCTCTCATCACTGTCTGATAATGCGTTAAGTGAGCGTGTGGGTTGCCAGATCCTATGTACTTCTTAAACTGCGGCATTGAGAAGTTTGGGGTTAAGCTGTCTTCATCCTCGATTATCGATTATGCAGGGTACGTGTTCCTTCGGTGGCCACCGTGAATGGCCAAGAACTGTTGCCATAGTTCCGCTATGCTAGGTTGTTGGAGGATGGCATCCCCTGAGCTTGAATAAGAGCCATATTTCCCTTAGGGATATGCCGCAAAATGGGGCAGTTGAGGTGCCTGGAACTGTGAGGCGACCGACGTAGTCCAGTTGGGAATAGGCTATTAGGTCATTCCTTGGTAGAAAGGGCCTAAAGCAAATGTCAACTGGATAGTTTTTCCAGGGAAAAATTGACTTTGGTTCAGCTGACTTTGTCTTACCCGGAACTAATAAAAGGTAGTTGGGGGAATCATGAGTGAAGTAGGAGGTCCCCTTGTCGGATTGACATTGCTGAGGGTGACCTCTGGGCTGGGCACTGCATTGTGGGTCCTCTCGAGGTGTTGGCGAATGAGCATAGCTAGCTGTTCGTTGCTGGCAAAGGCGTTTATGGAAGCTGCAATCTCGACGCTCACCGATGACTGCTGAGAACTTTGTCCTGTAAGGACGGGGTGACCTTCTCATTGTGGACTGGCCATAATAGTGTGTTGAAGTGAATCTGAGTCTAAACTCGAGTCCTCACTTGAGTCAGTGTACGGAACCCCCTCCAGATTGGCCATAATTGGGGAAACACGGACCAGGCGACCAGCAGGCCTCTTCCAAGCCCCTTTGATACATGAGCAGAATATTAGACTGTGTATGTACGATTCATGACATGACTCGTGATGCAAGAAATGCGTGAGATGTTTAATGTTATAGCTGCATTCACAAGGGGTTAACATGACATGATGTGAAATAACATGTATGTCAATCCTTTTGAAACAAATAGGTTAGTCGTTAGGTAAAAATGAAAACATGTGGAAATGAAAATCCAACAATGGGGGTTAGATTTGAGATTTGCACAATGTCGGTGTGACATCGTAATATGAGTGGTGTAAGTGAGTTAACTAAGATACCTGTGTGGTAATAGGTCAATGGTTTGAGGTTTTGTATTATGACTAGGTCTCATGGGATGAGGAGGTCACAATTGTTTCGGGTAAGCGGTGTGACATACCCTAATAAAATGAAAATAACTACCGAATGTAGGTACCTAATGAATGATTTGGTTATTTCGCTCAATTAGGGCAGAGTTTTTGGATACCTATGTGGTTATCACTATTTGAGGGTATGTGGTAATACTTGAATTATTACCTCGTGTGGGCGAATGATTCGGGTATGAGGCGTATACCCTTGAAGATTTGGTAAGGTAAGACTTTTGAAGTAAGTTTGCCTCGCGTGGGCTGAGGACATCAACTGTGATATCCTTTAATGTGGGAAAAATGGTTTTGGATAGGTATTTGCCTCGTTTGAGATTTTGGTGGGTGTGATTGCCTCGGAAGGGTAGTGAGTTGGATATCTAGTGGACATCTCATGGGTAACATGTGGGATATATTATTGCCCCTTGCGGGCTAAGTGTCGAATGTCAAGTGGACATCATGTAGTAAAAGGAAGGTATGTTTACCATGTTCAAGCCAATAGTGGGATGTCAAGTGGACATCTCATTGAAAAAGGGGTAAGTGATGTCCCTATGTGGTTTTATGTTATCTTAGGGTGATACGATCTATAGTGTAACCTGTGCCTAAGTGTATGTGGTATTATGATGATAACGTGATATGTACATTTAATATCATGAGTGTGTGCATTCGAGTGTCTGCACAAAAATTCATGGTTAGTAAGACATTTGTACAATGAGAAATTGAAAGTAGTATGCAACATCATATCTTCCAACCATACAACTCTCGCGTGTAGGGTTTTTGGCTAGTCTCTATCCTAAGTTTGGTTTATCGTAGGATCATAAAGATACTAAGGAGCGCACCTGCAGGAAAATATAGTGCATGATCGCGTGTTTGGGTAACACCCTAGGGAAAACGCCTATGGTTTATTTACATGAAGGTTACAAATGGGTTGTTCATGTAGAAAGTTCTTGTTGCGCTAAAATACACTCCAAGCCTCTCCCCAAATGGGTTGAGGGAGGTACATGCGATATGGCAACAAGTGCTCCAGCCGCTCAAGTACTATCTTTTCTCAGGGAGGCAGATTAGTACAAGAGAAAGCTTCGTGATAATAAGGGTGCCTTAATGTTATGGGCTAATCCCTTTTATTACAATGCGTTAGTATGAATATGTCATAATTAAGAGAAAATGGAATAATGTGATCAATAATTTTTGGCATTTATCCAAAATCTAAAACCTTTGAAAAAAGTTTTAAAAAAAATCCCTAGCAGAGTCGCCACTATGAGTGGATGACACGGAGCGGTGGGCCAAGAGGGCGCAATTTCATAGGCGTGGTCCACCGGGGTGTTTGGAAAAAGGTGCACTGGGTCAGGGACCCGGGATAAAAGGTTGAAAGAGAAAAACGAAAATGTTTTAGATCGGTTCGAACCTGAATCCACCGTCTCTTAGTATGGAGTCACCACCTAGATTAACTCTTTCCAAGAATTAGAGTCCTGTGAGGCTTAACATTCGGGGGACGGCCCACCAAGACACAGAGATTCGGGTCTAGGATAAGTTGCTTATTTCTTAAGGGATCACTATTTCTTAAGTGATCACATTATATTACATCTACAGAAAACCGTATTTTCTCAATTATGCATATTCGCGCTTAGGTTGTTTTTCGAGTTTACATGCATGATTCACGTATAGAAAAAGTAGTAAATCCATCCCCAAAATAGTAAGTAAATGCGGAAAGTAAATGTGGAAAATAAAAATTACAAGGCTTTCAAAAATCGGGGGATGCAACAGCCCGTTAAAGTATTAATTACATTTTCAGTAAAAATGAAAATGCGATACCCGAAGGAAAATTAAAATCCTAAACATACATCTAACCCGCATCCACAAAGATTAGCAAAGGGGATATCACATATGTTCGATTTGATTTTAGCGACGCCCGTGTGGCCTAATTAAAACATCGAAGATTTTAAAGTTGTTAATTTAAATAAAAATAGTTCATTTTTATTTACAAGTATGTTGGTCAATTTTATTAGTGAAAATGACCGCATGGTAAAAGGTGAGGTCTGTTATCCGGGAATATATTTAATTCCCTTCGTTGGGGTATTCTAGTACAAAAATTTAAAAGAAATAAAAGAAGAAGGAGAATTACAACATTATTTACAATAACAAAGAATAAAAATAATACCTAGGCCAAAAATAAAAATTAAAAAGAAATGAAATAGAAGATGAGTATAGAATTTGCAGTTCTAGGAACTCCGAGGCTTACCCTTGCGGTATGAATCCACTTCGGCTTATCCGTTCGATCCCCAGGAGTGTTCCTCGTTCGTTTTGATTTAATTGTAGTTCAATGGGAAAAATAAGTGTTTGGTTGGAAAATAAAGTGTTTATTTATCCAAAAGATAATCAGACTCGGGTTCTAAATTTGTTTTAGACCCGAGAATATTTGAGGATTTTAGAAGAAAAGATGAAGAAATTTGATTAAATGATGAAGAGATTAGGGATCCAAATGTGTTTTGGATTTGAGAAAAAAAGAAGAAAAGAAAGTATTATTGTTTGTATTTTTTTTATCTAATAGAGATGATTTTCTCTTAATTTTTGAGCCCCCTTCAATCCAAAAAGGTCCGACTATTTATAGAAAATAGTCCCGAAAAATCCAAAATAGAAAGAACGTCTAGCGAGGCTTTGCAGGTTGGCGAGGCAGGCCTCGCCAGATCTTGGCGATGCCTCGCCAACCTGGCAAGGAAGCCTTGCTAGGAGGCCTGGCAAACTCGCCAGAAAGTTTTGCGAGTTCGCCAGCCTACCTGGCGAGGCTCGCCAAGGTCTGGCGAGGCAGGCTCCGGATCCGACTTTTGGTTGCGTTTTCAAAGTTTTTTGTGTATTTTTATATTTTTTGGTTAATTTTCTGAATTAAAGTCCTTTTAAATTCAAAGACGAGGAAGACTCCCATATGAAGATTATTGGATAGTCGAAAATCATGTGATTCGAGGATAAATATCCCGGAAAGCCATCATCATTGAACGCGCAAGCAAGTACAAAATCCCGTGCTAACACCGGCGTTGGTTGAAATTCAAGCTACCATCCCTCATCTAGGTGTTAGTATTGGTCGACTCTTGATTCCATGACTTAGGGAATGGAAAGGCCTCCTCGTCATAAAGGGACCCTGCCCCGGCATCTAGATCTTTCCAATCTAAAACCACTGATCTTTGAATTTTTTGACGGAGTCCAACTTGGCCAACAGCTTTGGCATTTGGAGTTGATGTGTTTGCTAGTAGGCAAGACACCCAGGCACTCTGGAAATAGGATGATAAAACCACCGAAAAACCATTCCATCTAATTGAAGTCCCAGATCGGTACAAAGTTTATCAAGGGGAACAAGCTCAAGCCAGGAGTTGGGATGCACCTGGCCAGGGGGAAGATTGAATTCCCGCAACACAGAACATACCGAAGGGAACAAAAGAAGGCGAAATTCCCACTCTGTGTTTCTCATAAATGGCGAACATACTAGAGGGGGGGAGTTAATGCGTTCGTTCTTCTCCGGTGTTAGGGTTATCAACCTCGCCTTATCTGAAATTACAGGAGCGAGTTCACCCCGACACTCCTCCATTATCATCGAACGAACCCTGATATCAGCATCCGGACCTATTTCCCTTTTCTTTTTAGCTTTAGGCTTCGGAGGAATCTCTGGGTAAACAAAGAATATATCTATCTAGTATTCTGCGGAAGGCTCCATGTGCGATATAGGGGTATAAGCGCAAGGGGGCTCGAAGTTAGAAGATATGCCTTCAGGGGTTCTTGGAATGGAATTTAAAGGAATAGTGGTAACAGGCTTGTTAGATGAATCTCCCCGGGCACGGATCGAGTTTTTGAAAGCTTTTGTGGAAGCCATGAAAAGAGAGAAAGGAAAAGAAACTTAATGAGTAAAGAAGATCAGGCAGGCCAAAGTAGGAAGCAGATGACAGAAGGTAGCAAGGAAATTGCGTAGAGAAGAAACGGTGGTTGTAAAGGGCTTTATATAAATCGCTGAAATCGAAAAGAGAGTCGTAATCATCACAACTACGGATTCCAAGATTAAACGGTCGAAGAAATTGAAAGGGTGCGCGTGGTGCACAATCCTCTGAAAGGTCGCGCGTGTAACGTGGGAAGAATTTGAAATTTAAAATGTGCAAAGGTAAACTGACCTGCAGTTACTTTTAAGAGTGTGGGTGAGTAAATAGTGCAAGGCTTACAAGACCTCACCCACTACTAGGGGCGGCTTAGAAAAATAGTTATCTTACTCCTCAAGACCCTATTAAATGTTTGAGGCAGGGTCGGTTATTAGCCCACTCAACCAGGATCAAAATGCTGAGATCATGTATGGGAATAGCTAACCGTAGGTCCGCCATCACTATAATAAAACAGGTAGATCCTATAATTAGGCGATAGCTGCGGCTTCATCCAAGGTCGGCTATGCGAAATTCGTTTTAGAAGGTGCTGGATCCAGCCTGGACCAGGGGGGACTCATGATAGCAACCCACCGTAAGGCCCTTAACCCAAGAGGCTCACTCCAAGCCCAAAAGGCTTGGAGGGCAGACATAACTTCCACCATTGTGCCTAGTTGAGTGCACAACGATTAATGGTACATGGGAACGGTTAACACGAAGTGGAGGTAGTTATAAAATGTCTGGCACGCACAATTAGAGTAGTTATGGCACTAATGATAGCTATAAATGCTGCAACCTCTCATGCCGCACATGTACGTAACAAACAAACCCAGAATAATCACATTATCATCTTAACTCCCCCTTTGTACTAACTTGAGCATCGGAGAGGCTTTGTCGGTGTCCCAACCGAGCCAATCTAACCATTACTTGTGGTCGTAGGTGAATAGTGCTAACGACTTGCATTTGGAAGAAGTTGTTATCATATCACATGCTCTGGTTCTGATTTTAATTGAAATCAGTTTCCAAGAACCTATCATAATTTTGATTTCAATTTTTGGTTGTAAAGAAAAGAAACGGGTGAAGATGCATTTACCTGCTATGGTTTGACGAACATAAGATTTCCTAAAACGACTAGCTATTTCGCCATCCGCATTTGTTATTCCAGATCTTAACAACCCTTGATTTTCAGTCCCTTGTTCTCCGACTCTCAACCTCGGTTTCCAAATCTTCAATTATGCAACCTTCACCTTCCTCCCGTCACCCAACGTCAATCCCTCGTCCATCGAAGACACTTCCATTTCATCAATGAAGCCTGTACAAATTCTTAGTTGAAAATAATGGGTGTTTGAAATTCTCAGTTGAAAGGAAAAAGATCTGAAGTTTTTTTTGCTTGAAATTCTCAATTGAAAGGAAAAAAGCGGGTTTTTCGATTTTGTCCTTGGGTTTTTAAAGGTGCTAGTGATAATTCCTTAATTTGATAACGTTAGAAATCATAGTCCCGGTTTGGTAAAAAAATAACATAGTTCTCATTTTGATGATGAGTGAAATCACATTACATGTTTTAGAAATTTACCCTTAATATTATTAATGTGTTAATGGTATTATTTTAAATTAAAAAATAAATGTTTTTTATTGATCAAAATATGTTTTGATCATATATTGTACGTATAAGTATGCTATAAAATTTTATTCTTGTAAATAAGTTACGTAAACAAAATTAATGGGACCAAAATATTATTCTTCATTATGTTGGAGATATAATAATGAGTGTTGAGACATTCATCGACAAGATTTGTCTGGTCTATTAAAGTTTCTATAAATTTGATTATTAATGAAATAAATATATTATTATTTTGGAATCTTTCAAATAATGAGTCCCTTGTAGTATGCACCCTATTAAATCTTACTATTTATTATAGACCATAAAATGGGGGATACTCATATTTGAAAGTTATTTTGTAGTTATTTTAAATCACGGTTGAAATAATTTAAACTAAATAATAATATTGGCTAATAAATTTGGTATAACCAAATTTTTTGGAACAATTAGTATATATTATAAAAATTAGTTTCTCTGTTAATATTAAGATTGAGTTCTTATTTATAATTAAAATATATTTTGTTCACTTTAAAATGTCACATGTGAATAAATTTCTCTCTTAAAGGTTGAGAATAATTTTTAACTTAAAATAAATAAATTAATATTTGAGGATATTTATTAATTTTGTAATTTATTATTTGAGTATAATAAATTGCAAGTACTTAAAATGTAAGTACCAATATATATAAATATAAACAATATTCTTGTAAATAAGTTATAAGAACATGACTATTCAACATACGTATATAAAAAAAGCAAACTTGTTCATTAGAATTGAGAGGGTAACTAGAACCAAAAAGGTTTCTTTTTCGAATTAAATTCTAATGACATTTTTTGCTATTAATTTTTTTGTTGTAAGTTGATTTTTTTTCATGTATTGTTTGAAATTCTAAAAAGTCTTGTTTATAAATAATTCAGATAAAGTTTGCATAATGGCATCCATGTCCATATCAATTGTGGTCGAGTTGAAAAAAGATCTTAGGTTGAATGGGGACAACTATAAGACCTAGAGCATGAAAATCAAATACGTCCTAGTAGATCATGAAGTTGTAGACCTTTTAGTTACAGTTATGGATGAACACGAGGAAGGTACAATTGCTTAACATAGGAGGGACCGAGAGGTCTTCATGTCCTGAAAAAAGAAAAACACCTCTGTTTGTATGATTCTATTGAGTATAAGGGATGACGATATCGATAAGGAATTTCATAAGTATGAGATTGCAAAAGACCTATGGGATGCTTTAAAAGCTAAGTTTGAAGTTGTGTCTCTAACTAGCCTTTGATCTTTAACAATCAAATTTGATACTTGCAAGAAAAGTTTTGACCATACCATGATAAGGCATTTAAGAGAAATGTCCAATATGATTGGTGAGCTAAGTGATGTAGGTTATATGTTGAACAAAGAGCAAAAGGTTCAAGCTGTTATTCGCTCTTTGTCAAAAAATTGGGAGTAGATGAAGATGCACCTAACACATGTCGAAGGTATTAAGACCTTTAATGATGTTGTTAGCCACCTCGAGTTAGAGGAGGATAGCTTGGCTTCAACTAAGGTTAGCGCTTAAGCTAGTTATACATTTGTTGATAATAACTCCAATGCCCAAGGAAAGAAACGAAAGCGTTTCTACGAAAAAAAACAAAGGAAAGATACATGAAAATAAGAAAGTAGAATAGAAAGGAAAAAATAAAGGCAAGAATAGGAAAGTGAACATTTTATTTGTGAAATGCTTAAAATGCAGCGAAAAGGGTCATTACGCTAAAGACTGCAAGTCTGAGGCTTAGGTATATTTTATTAACTCATGTGTGAGTAAATTGTATATATCGACTACTGTTCATTTAACTGAATATGTTTCTTTGTGGATTGCTGATTCAGGTGCAATGGACCACGTAACAAAAGATCAAGGTTCCTTCATAGAGTTTCAAAGAATCCCACACGGATCAAAGTGGATCTACGTAGGAAAAATTCGAGAGTTGAAGTCCAAGCTCCTAAGATTCAGAGGAATCTTATTTCTGTTACAACTTCATTGAACTTAGGTTTCAACTTATTCATGAATAATAACAGTTTACGTTTGTGTTTGGCCGAAAAATTTTACGGTTTGGGACATGTAATTAATGGTTTGTATGTTTTGGATATTGAGCCAAATAAAAATTATAATGATGTTTTTTTCCTTCAATATGCCTTTAATTCTATAAGTGATAGAAACATTGATGTTGTATTATGGTATACTAGATTAAACCATATCGATCAAGATGGAAAGAGTCAATTAGCCAAATAAGGTTTATTGGGGAATTTAAATAAGCTTGAGTTAGTTCTATAAAGGAAAATTGTGTAGAAAACCATTTGGAAAAGCAGCTAGAGATAATTTTCCTTTACAATTAGTTCGTTCAAACATTTGTGGTCTGATGAATGTGAGGACAAGGCATGAGGCCTATTATTTCATCACTTTTATTGATGACTATACAAGATTTGGTTATGTTTACTTAATGTCCCACAAGTTTGAAGCTTTGACTTTCTTTAAAACATTTATGAATCTTGTTGAGAATCAATTAAATTTAAAGATTAAAGCTTTGAGAACTAACTGTGGTTTGGAGTATCTTTCAGATGGTTTCAAAGTTTTATGTGATGAGAAAGAAACTGAGCATCAGTTATCGATTCTTTATACTCTGCAACAAACTGGTGTTGTTGAGAGGAGAAATAGTACTCTCCTCTATATGGTAAGATCAACGATGTTTGTTACAAATTTACCTGTAACCTATTAAGGAGACACGTTGCTAACAGCCACATATGTTCTTAAAAGAGTGCCCTTTAAATTTGTTACCTCCACTCCTTATGAATTATGGACGGGTCGAATACCTAGTTTAAGTAACCTCAAACTATGGGGTTGCACCAGTTTTGCCCATGATACCTTGAGCAAGTATGGGAAACTAGGCTCTAGAGATAAAAGTGAATCTTCATAAGGTATCCAAACATATTGAAAGGATATGTCTTAGTGGGAGAAAATGAAGATGGAAGGGTGAAAGAACTCGAATCACGTGATGTTGTCTTCTAAGAGAAAGAGTTCTCTAAGTTAAGTGAGGTGGACCATGATTTACAACTTTATGAAGAAATAAAAAATAATGATTCTCTCCATTCAAGTGGGAGAAATTTCGAGACTCATGGAAATGTTCAAGAACCTCAAAACATTACGAATGATCAAGATCAAGTTCTAGATCAATCTTTAATTCTTAGTGATAATGTGGATCCAAACTTTAGGGAGAGTATAGAACATGGTCCAAGTGAGAGCATACCAAATTACGATATATGAGATATGATTATTAGGATTTGGAACCACATAGGTCCAAAAGACAAAAAGTCAAACATCGTTGATTTGAAATTGAAGGCGTGGCTCTTTTTGTCACTCTAGAAGAAGATAATGAGTCTAAAAATTACAAAGAGGCTCTCTCATGTCTCGTAAAAGATAAATTGATAAAGGCAATGGAAGAAGAAATGGCTTCCGTGAAATCAAATAAAGTTTGGGAACTTGTTGATTTGCCAAAAGGAAGAAAAACTATTGGGAACTATTAGATTATGAGCAAAGAAATAAAGTTTTGAAGGTTCTAAGTTCAGAAGCACAAAAACCTTAGTAGTGCTAAAATGCCTCAGAAGAGTAAATGATCTCAGAAGAAGCCCAAGAGTTTAGAAGATGACTAAAGTATGAAGTCCAGAAACAATCCAACTAAAGTCCTTCTGAAGATGCAAAAAGGGTAACTTAGTCTTTTGACACTAAAAGTCACAAGAGTTGATCTCGCACTAAATGTTGTCATGCTCCTTTGTACCTCAGCCTTGTACAGGATAAAAGTTATTGGGATCTCAGGAACAAACATTCCTTCAAATCGCATATGCAGATCATCGTACAAATGTGGGGCCCAAATTCATCCTGACAATTATAGCGCAGATTAGAGTTAGACGTACCTCTCAAACGGATCCTTAATGAAAACTTTAGGTAGAGACAACAGGAAGATTTTCAACAACATTCTAAGATAAATGGAAACATTCTCTCCCTCTATAAAAGGATGTTATCCATCATTGAAGAAGCCTGCCAAAGTTATTAAAATCTTAAGAGTGAAATCAAGCTTCAAATACTCATTGCAATCTTCTTCTGAATAAAAATAGCAAACACATCATTTCCTTTTTATTTGTTTGTAATCGAGCTCACTGAAACAAAGTTCAGAAGTTCATCTTTGTTATTATAAAATCAATTGTAAAGAACTAGTTGAGGGTAAGTTAGTGTGAGGGAGCTTAGAAATCTTGTGAGGAAGGTACTATAAAAGATAAGAAGCTTGGAGACTCAGATATAGTTGGAGGGAACTTTTGTATTGGTATAGCTCATAGAAGTGAAGGTTTTTGGAGGGTACTTTAACCAAAACTTTGTAAAAGGTTTTCTCTTCACTAGAAGAAGAGCTCTTAGTGAATTAAAGCTTGGACAGGAGACTATTTGTAATTTCTATACTCTACATCTTTTTCTGTGCCTAATTTAGATTGCACCTAAATATTAATGCATTAAAAAGGGGATTCTGAGTAAATAATTTTACTTAGAAGCATCTTCAAAAGCTAGTCTCAGCTATCTTTTAAAATAAAAAGTGAACTTGATAAAGAGTCATTCACTACCCCCCCCCCCCCTCTGACTTATTTTACACCCTACTAGGTCTAACAATTAGTATCAAAGCATAACTCAATTAAGAAGATCTAACATATCTTGAGTAAACAATCATTATGGGTGAAAATAGCTTAAAGCATCTTCCTGGTAACATGACCACACAGATACATCTAGAAGGATTATCTATGTCTAGACCCCCTCTGTTCTTCGGACAAAATTACACAATCTAGAAGAACAGAATGAAGAACTTCATACAGTCTCAAGCTATGAATGACTAGCTTGCTATAGCCAATGGACCTTATATTCCTACTATTACTATAGATGGAGTTATTTCTGCAAAATCAGAAAGTGATTAGAATGATGCTGATATGAAGAAAATGCATAGCAACTCTGCAGCTATTAACTTTCTTCACTGTGCTTTAGATGTTGCAGAGTATAATAAAATTTCAGGATGTGAAAGCACCAGAGAGATATGGAAGAAACTTTAAGTAACCTATGAAGGAATAGACAAAGTCAAGGAATCAAAGGTTAACCAGAATCTACGACTCTATGAGCTGTTTGAGATGGAGGAGAATGAATCTATATCCAATATGAATGCAAGTTTTACCAACATCATCAACGAACTCAAAAGACTAGGAAAAAGTTTTTTAGAAGAAGAATAAATGAAGAAAATCCTTAGAAGCCTGACTGAGAAGTGGCAGAATAAGAAGACTGCAATTGAAGAGGCTCAAGACCTCACCACATACAGGTATAATGAGCTAATTGGATCCTTAATTACTCATGAAATTTCTATGTAGAATTTTTAGAAGAAAGACAAAGCTAAAGATGAGGGAACGAAAGCAATCATCCTTAAGGAAAAAGCTGTAGATGACAACTCTTCAGAAGATGATGAAGAAATAGCGATGCTTGCTAGAAAGTTCAGGAAATTCACGAAAAAAATCTCAAAGACTCCTTAAGAATATCAAAAGAAAGGAAGCTTTTCTCAGAAATCAGACTTTCAAAAGTAAGACTTTTCAAAGAACAAATTCAAAGGATCTAAAGAAAAATCCAAAGGGGAGAATCAAAAGACCATCACCTACTTTGAATGTCATCAAGAAGGACATATCAAGTCAAGATGCCCTAAGCTCAAAAAGGAAAATGGAAAGAAGGCCATGGTGGCAACTTGGAGTGATAGTGACAATGAAAGATCTTCTGAATCATCTTGAAATGAAGAAGAAGTAGCACAAATATGCTTTATGGCAACTGATGACATGAGTCTAATAGTTGAATCATGGTATAGTAGAATAGAAAGAGTCTCATCTACAAATAAAAAATCATGTCAAAATCATGAGGTAAATTCTAAATTCAAAATTCCTGATGAAATTATGCAAGTACTTGCATAAATTTATAAACAAGTGAAAAACAACAAGAAACACATTAAGTTATTAGAAGAAGATTTCAAAGACTTCTATATTCATGATAGAGCCAGAGATAACACTGCCAAGGTAATCTACAAAAGGTAGGGAGAACTAGAAGCGGTAGTTGAGAAGCATGAGAAAGAACTAGTTTTGGTGGGCGTAAATGCAACTAACCTTAGTAGAAGAGTAATGATGCTTAAAGGGCATCTATCTGGGAAGATCACTTTGCCCAATAAAGGTGATTCTCACAAGAAGGATTAGCCTTAGAAGATGAACCTTCCTCAGAAGTCAAGTTCACAGCAAAAGTTATATGAGGATCAGGCCTCAACCTCCAAGCAAAGAAGCTCTAAGTATTATGGGCACATATATGGTGCGAGCTATCATTAAAGAGAAGGTGGCCAGAAGATGGCTGAAAGAAGTCCTCATATCAAAAGGAGAGGAATACCTCAAAGGAAGCCCATTCAAGAACCATTTAACCTTTAACCACCTCCTAAGTCTCAGCAAAAGGAAGCAGTAAAACTTTACTATAACTTTTGTAGAAAGAAAAACCATACAAATTTGCATGGATATTATGATACCTATGATTGGCTTGATTTAGTTTGTAATGCCCCCGAACCTAAGGGAAACTGGGTTCGAAGATTCTAACAATTTCCTTTTACAAGTAAGTCTTAGGTCCACAAAAGGTCAACAAATTTGGTACGTAGATAGTGGATTCTCAAGACATATGACTGAAGATGAAAGCTCATTTATCTCACTAGAATGCAAATGTACAAATAGTTAGTAAAGGAACCACGGTCTCACCAGACATGTACTTAGTAAATACCATCTCATTCAAGAGATAGTAGCTAGAAAAGATATGAGTTTAGAATACATCCCAACGGATCAGAATCTAGCGGATGGGCTAACAAAACCATTGAATCAGGTTAAGCACAACCAGCATGTTAACGAGTATGGTGTAAAGCACATGACCAATTGGCTCTAGTGCAAGTGGGAGATTGTTAGACATGATGTATGCCCTAGAGGCAATTAGGGCGATATGTATTTATTAGCTTGAATTATTAATAATAATCAAAGGCATTTTGTTACTTATCAGTGCTTCTTTTAATTGTATCTCGCTGGTATCATATATATTTGGATATGTATAAGAGCATTGATGAACCAAATTCCATGACTAATTTATAGCGTAAAAGTGCAAGGACATAGTGGGAGCTATGCGGAGTGAGAACTACACATACGTATTACTATGAATATTCTAAATATCCCTAGTCATAGTTCCATTGAGACTAGACATCAATGGAGCGGATAAACTAGCATGTGTAGGATTACTCGTTGGATTAGTTCCAAGCGATCGATCTCACGAGTTGAAGGTGGTACCTTGAGTTAACTCATGAATGTATTCGAGTAATACATTGGAGACCGTCATAAGACAGACACTCGGAAATAACTATATCCATGTGTTTGTATCATGTCTTATTATAGTAACAGTACAAGTATCCTCAAACCTGAGATATCGGTTACCTTATGTAGGAGTTGCTATACTTTAGGTCATACTTACTCATACATATGCAAATGGGTTTTGAAGAAGAAAATTGACATGGACGGTAACATAGTTACCTATAAAGCAAGGCTGGTTGCAAAAGGATATAGTCAAAAAGAAGGCATTGACTATGATGAAACCTTTTCACCGGTGGTCATACTAAAGTCTATCAAGATACTCCTTGTCACCACCGCTCATTATGATTATGAGATATGGCAGATGGATGTGAAGACATCATTCCTTAAAGAGAATATGGATAGGGATGTGTTTACCCGAGGG
The DNA here is from genome assembly GCA_949673415.1 of Euphorbia schlechtendalii. Classification (NCBI taxonomy): domain Eukaryota; kingdom Viridiplantae; phylum Streptophyta; class Magnoliopsida; order Malpighiales; family Euphorbiaceae; genus Euphorbia; species Euphorbia schlechtendalii. The sequence continues at coordinate 12,476 of CATIWQ010098954.1, read as the reverse complement.
TTTCACATCTAAAGATGACTCTAAGGTATGCAAGTTGTACAAGTCCATTTATGGACTTAAGTAAGCATCGAGGAGTTGTAATATCAGGTTCGATGAGATAATTCAAGAAATCGGTTTTGTATCGAATGCTAAGGAGCCCTGTGTATATAAACAGGCTAGTCAGAGTGCGATTGTATTTCTTGTGTTATATGTCGATGACATATTATTAATAGGAAATGATATTCCTTTTCTTCAGATAGTTAAGACATGGTTGTCAAAGAAGTTCTCCATGAAAGACCTTGGAGAAGCAGCTTTTATACTTGGTATTAAAATTTACTAAGATAGATCCAAAAGGTTGTTAGGTCTTTAACAAAGAACATACATAGACAAGGTTTTGGCTAAATTTAACCTTGAGTAGTCAAGAAAGGGTTATCTCCCTATGTCTCATGGGATTAACCTTTTTAAATCTGAGTGTCCGAGAACATAAGAAGAGAGACTACGCATGAATGGAATACCCTACACCTCAACGGTAGGGTCCATCCTGTATGTTATAGTATGCACTTGGCCTAACGTCTCACATGTGTTGAGTGTCACAAGCAGATTTTAATCTGACCCAGGTGAGAAGCACTGGACGGCCATTAAAACTATCCTCAAGTACTTACACAGGACTAAGGATATGTTTTTAGTATATGGAGAAGGTGATCTCACTTTAAAGGGATACACTGATGCAAGTTTTTCAATCTGAGAAGGATGATTATAAGTCCCATTCAGGTTATGTTTAATGGAGGGGCAGTTGTTTAGAAGAGTTTCAAATAGGATACGACTACCGATTCAACCATACAAAATCTGAGTACATAGCTACTTTAGAAGTGGCTAATGAAGCTGTCTGGCTTAAGAGATTTATTGGTGATCTCTGTGTGGTGTCCAACATTGTACATCCGGTAGCGGTTTATTGCGATAACAATGGGGCTATTGCTCAAGCAAAGGAACCATGGATTCGCCTAGAAAAAATGGACAGTTACTTAGTAAATACCATCTCATTCAAGAGATAGTAGCTAGAAAAGATATAAGCTTAGAATATGTCCCAATGGATTAGAATCTAGCGGATGGGCTAACAAAACCATTAACTCAGGTTAAGCATGACCAGCATGTTAACGAGTATGGTGTAAAACACATGGCCAATTGGCTTTAGTGCAAGTGGGAGATTGTTAGATATGAAGTATGCTTTAGAGGCAATTAGGGCTATATGTCTTTATTAGCTATAATGTACAAATAGTTTTGAATTATTAATAATAATCAAAGGCATTTTGTTACTTATCAGTGCTTCTTTTAATTGTATCTTGCTGGTATCATACATATTTAGATGCATTTATGAAACAAAGTCAATGACTAATTCATAGCGTAAAAGTGCAAGGACATAGTGGGAGCTATGGGGAGTGAGAACTGCACATACGTGTTACTATGAATAGTCTAAATATCCCTAGTCGTAGTTCTATAGAGACTGGATATCAATGGAGTGGATAGACTAGCATGTGTAGGTTTACTACTTGGATTATTCTAAGCGATCGATCTCACGAGCTGAAGGTGGTACCTTAAGTTAACACATGAATGTATTCGGGTAATACATTGGAGACCGCCATAAGACAGACACTCGGAAATAACTTTATCCATGTGTTGGTTTCATGTCCTATTGTAGTAGCAGTACGAGTATCCTCAGACCTGAGATATGGGTTACCGTATGTAGGTGTTACTCTACTTTGGGTTATACTAATTCATACCCTGGCGATCAAGATGACACGGGTGATTACGGATATAGCGATGATCACATGTTGGTAAGCTGTGTATTCAAGATGGGATCCATCGCTCTTGATATAGTAACATAATGGAGATGTACCTTTGGGCCCCTTATTGAAGTGACACACTCATAAACCTTTGATGAGAGTATACGATTGAAGGAATATACGATTGATGAGAGTATTCAAGATGGGTTTCTAGTCAATCAAGATATAAAACTGCTAAGTGGTGTTCTTCGTGAAAAAGTCTAATTCCTGGATAGCTACGGGATACATGAGCTGACACTTAATCCAAGCTCATTAAACTGGATGGTACTTAACCTGATGGAAGGAGTGTATTGCACTAGTTACTACTGCAGAACAGGATCAAGTTACAGGCATGTGACATTTCAAGTATCAGGGGATCATATGGCTTTGCTATAAAGCCCATTTGATCATCTAGAGCAATCGAGTTCCATAAGAGTCTGGAACACTGAGCCTAAAGGTTCCCGGGCTGGAAGCCAAGTTTAGGTTAACCTCTAGTGGCTCTATAATTTGGGATCCTACGAGGTCACACACTTTGGGTCTTTATCGAACCATGTAAAGAACCTATAGACTAGGTCTGTACCGAAAATACAAGTTGAGAAATCAGTGAGAAGAATTATTAATTGATTTAATCAAATTAATAATTAACATAAATAATGAAAGATAGGGAAAATATTGCATGAAGCGAGCAAGGGATTTTTCCCGTTACGAGTGGGTCCCAAACTGAACACGGGTTGTTCAAAGTGGGGCCTACACGGCTGCCCAGCGAGCCAACAGGCTCGTGGGCCACAAGTGTGCGGAGATAGCCCACATGAGCTAGAGAGTAGCTGGCTACAAGTTCTGTCGCAAGGCAGAGCTTACACGGCCTGCACTCAAGCCCGCATGCTGGGCTTGCGGTATAAGGCAAGCCCGCTAGGGCTTGCCTTGCAGTAGCCACGAGTCAACCCGAAAGTATCCATACTTGGAGATTGAGTCGCTATACATGGGATGGATTTATCCCATCCCATGTAGAGTTTTAGGGGGACTCTATCACTCCCCCCTTTTCCCTATAAATAGGCTTCTAGCCTCTCATTATTTACACATACACCAAAAAGCTTTGAGATTGTTTTCTCTCTGATTTCTACTCTCCTCTTCTTTTGTTATGCTAGATCCTTCACAAGTTTCTCTAAATAAATTGAAGAGTTCTTTAGAAGGCTCAAAGTTTAAGTGAGTTTTCTGTTTCAGATTTTCAGGTCGATTTAGAAGTAGTCTAGCAACTGCTATTAATTGACGGGTTCTACCTCTTCGAGGTTTTGGTTGGTGAAGATCTGTGAGGATCAAGTCATAAAGGCTCTCCTAGTTTGGAAGTTTGTGCTATCAAAATTGATCAAAAGGGAATGATGTTACCAAAAGGAAGATATATCACGCATCAACTAGTAATGCTTTAATCTTTAGATGCTAGGTTTATTTTATATGTTTTATAAACCTAAAAGCATCTATGGAATGTTTTAACCTAGATTATAACAATTACGGCATGCTTAGGAGATCCTCAAGTTAATTTTAAGTTTTTTATTTCCACTTGCAACCTATGCATGTTCAATTACTATCTTGATTAACCAATAATGCAAGCATAAATCTTCTGACCAAATTAGTCAAACAAAAACTTGTTGTGGGGTTTCCAAGTTTAAACTTTGAAAAGTATTACCTATGTAATGCATGCCAATATGGAAAACAATTTAAAAAGAGTTTTAAATCAAAATCTGAAATTTCCTCAAAAAAAGTTTTAAAATTGGTTCACATAGATCTTTTTAGCCTTGTTCAGCTAGTGAGCATGGGTGGACACAGATATACTATGGTAATAGTGGATGACTGTTCCAGGTATACATGGGTTGTCTTACTCAATAGTAAGGATGAAGCCTATGAAGGATTCTCCAGACTATGCAATAGAATAGAAGTTGAATAAAATGCTTTACTCTTTAAAATAAGAAGTGATCATGGTAGAGAATTCGAAAATAAGCTATTTGTTGGATTCTATGATGCCAGAGGCATTGAGCATGACTTTTTTGCTCCTCACACTCCCCAACAAAATGGGGTTATTAAGAGAAAGATCAGAACTATAGTTGAAATGGCTTGATCCATGCTTAGTGATAATAATTTACCAAAGTATTTTTAGGCAGAGGTAGTAAACACTACATGTTATATTTTAAACAAAGTCAATATAAGGTCAGTAATTGACAAAACTCCTTATGAAATCTGGAAAGGAAGAAAGCCCAAGATTGGGTATTTCAAAGCTTTTGGATGCAAGTGCTTTGTTTTTAAAAATAAAGAACAACCAGGAAAATTTGATCCTAAATCTGATGAAGTAATATTTCTTGGCTACTCAACATATAGCAAAGCATACGGAGTCTTTATCAAAAGAACAGCCTCTCTTGAAGAGTCAGTACATGTATATTTCAATGAATCTAACCATGCAGGTAGAAGAAATGGCTCAGAGGAAGATGGAGAATTAATCTCACATGAACCATCCTCTGAACTATAATAGGGAGAATCGTCAACAAAGAATGAACCATTTGAGTTAAATTTCTCAAATCAAGGAAATGAAGAGCAAGTCTCAAAAGTAAAAGAAGACCTTTCTCATCATGATCTAACTAAAGAAACAATAACAAAGAAGAATCATCCAGAAAGATTAATTCTTGATGCACCTTAGAATTAGGTGCTCACTAGAGGATAACTTAGCAAAATGACAAGTCATCCTGCATTTGTCTCAATCATGGAACCAAAGAAATTTGAAGATGTAGAGCATGATGAAAGTTGGATGATGGCAATGCAAGAAGAGTTTGACCAATTCACCAAAAATGATGTTTGGGACTTAGTTCCAGCTCCCAAGAATAAATCTATCATTGGAACCAAGAGGGTCTTCAAAAACAAATTGGATGAAGGAGGATATGTAATAAGGAACAATGCAAGGCTTGTGGCTCAAGGATATAATTAACAAGAACGAATTTATTATTATGAAACTTTCACCCCAGTAGCCATACTTGAAGCCATAAGAATCCTCTACGCCTTCACATCTCATATGGGATTTAAACTATACAAATAGATGTAAAAAGCGCTTTTCTAAATGGAGTTATCGTTGAAGAAGTATATGTTATGCAACCTCCAAGATTTGAAGATTCAAAGTTTCTAAGTCATGTATTCAAATTAAAGAAAGCTTTATATGGATTGAGGCAAGCTCCCAGAGCCTAGTATGAAAGGTTGACAATCTTTCTCACTTCCAAAGGATATATCAGAGGAAAGATAGATACAACACTATTCATCAAAAGAAAATACAAGGATATTCTCCTTATATAGATTTATGTTGATGACATCATATTTGGAGCCACTGATAAAAAACTGTGCAAAGAATTCAGCTCTTAAATGAAGAATGAATTCGAAATGTCAATGATGGGAGAATTAACTTTCTTCCTTGGACTCCAAATCAAGCAAAGTTCAAATGGCATATTCATCTATCAATCCAAATATACCAAGGAGATTCTGAAGAAATTTGGTATGAAAGATGGAAAGGAAATGTCAACCTCAATGGCCTCAAATACTATTCTCAGCAAAGATCTAGAAGGGAAGAAAGTTGAACAAAAGCTATTCAGAGGAATGATTGGATCTCTTTTATATCTCACAGTAAGCTGACTCGACAACCACTATGATGTATGCTATTGTGCAAGATATCAAAGTGATCCAAGAGAGTCACATCCGAGTGTTGTAAAACTAATCCTGAGATATCTTCTTGGAACCATAGAAGTTGAATTATGGTATCCAAATAATGGTGAATTCTCACTTAAAGGGTTTACTGATGCTGACTATGGAAGAGATCAATTGGAAAGAAAAATCACTATTGGAGGATGTCATTTTCTTAGAAACTGTATTGTCTCTTGGTACAACAAGAAATAGACCTCAGTAGCATTATCCACTGTAGAAGCTTAATATATGGATGCAGGAAGCTGTATCGCTCAAGTTATATGGATCAAACAGCAGCTAGAAGACTATGGAATCAAGTCATAATGTATTGAGATTCTCTATGACAACAAAAGTGCTATTGATCTATAAAAAATTCCCATTCAGCATAGTAGAATGAAGTACGTCAACATCAGACATCACTTTATAAGAGATCATATTCTCAAGATAGACATGAAGTTAGTATACATCTATACTGAAGATCAAAGAGCTGACATCTTCACAAAACCCCTTAGCAAAGATCAATTTGCTTTCCTTAGAAGAGAAATTGGCATGAGCAATCCAGTGTGAATATTACTCAAAAGATGATATATCTACTCAGAAGAACCTATCTCAGAAGCAATAGTTATCCTCTGAAAGTAAGCGATGTGTTATACCTCAGAAGATTTAACCCATGAACCGTACCATTTTTCAAAATTCAAAAACCTGAAATAAGAGCTGGATGTTAAAATCGTTGGTATTCTACCATCAGTTACTCGCTTAATGGTTACTCATCAATTAGATGATAAATGCTGAAACCGTCACAGTTTATTCTCGGCTTTTTACCTTTCTATCCCTCTGAAACCTACAGTATAAATAAGTAATAACTATTCACATTCAAATCACTTTACCAAAAATCCCTGAATCCTCTAAGTATCCTGAGAATTCCTTCTTTCTAGTCCCTAATTTTCTCAACTTTGTTCTTTCACAAACCTGAATCAAATGGAACCAAAGAGATCAAGATCATCTAAAGACACCCCTAAGGAACAAGTTGTCATCAAAATCCCTCCAAAAACCTTTGCTCCTGTTCTATGTAAGTCAAATCCCACTACCATCATCTCCCAAAGATACCTAGAAGATAATTCTTTTCTTGAAGCACACCCTTTAAAGAAACCATAACATTCCATCACTTTGGAACCTGGCTAAGGTTGAAGGAGCTAACATTTCCCAACATTGTAGTTGAGTTCTACAAGAATCTACACAAATTCACAATTAGTGATGAAGAGCTAAAAACCATAGTAAAGGGAAAGTAGATCACAATAACTCCAGAATACTTAGCAAAGTTTGTGAATCTGAAGGATGAGGGCGTTGCCCTGAGAAGAGGATGTGAAGAGACCATGAAGCATGATAAGAAGGAATACAGGCCTAAGGGGTGGTTTGGGGAGAAGATCAATATTCATATGCTGAGCTTAGATAATGGTAGTTCATAATGGATCATCTTCTTCTTCTTCAGAAGATGAAATCCACCAATGCAGTATCTAGTTATGTAGCACATGCTCCACCACAAGTTCACACTTGGCTGTTTGATCAATAAGATTGTGGCATCCTTCGAAATAAATTGCTTAGATGAGGAAGGCTCTCTGGGTATTGAGATTATCAAGGAGACCTTTGACAAGAAGGTGGATTATGGGATGAAATATAGAGGAGTCACTGAAGAATGATTTAGCCAGGAAGCAAAGGGAGAAGGAGCTAAGGATAGCCAAGAAAGGGGAGGCTATAAAAGGGGTTGATGAAGTATCCCCCAAGATAAAGAGGGAACCTGTGCTGAAATGGGAAGATGTTCTTAAGGGGAAGAGAAGAAAGTGCCAAGAAGTAAGGCACTTGTTGCTAAAGAAGTGGTTGCTACCAAGCTAGCCTCCACTATTACAGAAGGAAAAATTGGAGAGCGTGGTTTTTCTATAGCAAAGTTTGAGTATGTATCGAGGTTACTAAAGGAGAATAGCTCAGAAGAGGATGAGAAGGATAAGCAGCCAATCAACATCTTGACGAAGAGGAAGAGAGGGAGTTTGATCATGAAATGGTAATCCCAAGTGTTGAGAAGGAGAAGGTAGAAGAAAAACAGAGGAGAAGGTAGAAAGGGCCAAGAAGAAGGAAATAACCTGTGGGGAGATAGTGATATCAGAGGATGACCCCGAGAAGGCTGCTATGATCAAGGCCATGAATCAAAGCCTGATTGAGGCTTTCTCAAGTACCAAAAAGGGGGATGCCATAAGGATTACAGTGGCTGAGGTAGAAGCAAGAGCAGTTCAAGAAGGAAAGAAAGTTCATTATCCTGAAGAATTCATAGACAAAATGAAAGAAAGAAGTACCTCTAAGATACAGGAGGAGGATTCATAGGAAGCAGAAGGAGATATGCTAGTGAAAATATCAGTGGACTTTGATCTACCTTTGGGAGCACTTCCATTAAACCAACCATCCTCTCCCCCCAAAGGTGGTAAATCCACCTGATTTCACTGAAGGGAAAAGAGAAAAGTCTACTGAGAAACCATAATCACCACCTTTAGATTAGCAGACCTATATCTTTGATCCCTCCCACCTGTTCATGGATCCTCTTAAGATGCCTAAGTATAAGCCAGCCTCCCCATTGGATTCTTCATCTCCAAAACCTCAAGATCTATTAGAGGTTGCTGTTTTAATATCTCAAGAGGTAGTCAAGAACCTTGCTTTAGAAGAGAAGGAAGAGTTTGCTGGCCATACTCTGCTGAAAGAGCATGTACCTGAGGAAGATCCGTTCCTAGAAGCTCTCCAAAAGGAAGAGGAGTTGAGTATTGTAGTGGTTGAGTGGGGGGTTAAACCATCAGAATCAGATCATGCTGTAGAATTCGTGAGCATGGCTTGATCAATATTTGCTAAACACAACCTAAAGCTAGAGGAAACAAGGGAGGAAGAAGAAGAGGATAAGGGGGAAGAGAAGAAGGGTTTGACGAGAGGAAGGAAGAAGTGTTGGTGGAGGATGAGAAAGATGATGAGATCAATATTTTGAAGAGAACGAAAGAAATGAAGGCAAAGTTCAAACCATCCATCGTTTAAAAGCCCAAAACAATTCCTTATATCCCTAAGACTCTGGTTGATCCCTCCACTATTCTATCTTTAACTCCCATACCTCAAGAGTAGAAGATTGATGAAGATGAGTCCCTTAGTAGTAGAAATTGGATGATAGGAGATATGGTTGAGGGGAGCAATGCATCTGTTGAAGTACCTATCAACTCTCTCCATTTTTTGGGGAAAACTCTTGATGACCTCCTAACCATGGCACTCAGACTCAACAATTCTGTTCTAGATATCAAGTCCATCCCCTTCAATCTCCAGCTTGCTTAGAGCATAGCCCTCTTCACTGAACAAGCACAAATCATAATGGAAATGGCTAATAAGATTGCCCATGGAAACAAGGCTGGAAAACTACATTAATATCAAGGATGTACTTAGCACAATGAATGGGATGTTGGGGGATAAGAGAAAGGGGTTTGGAGGTAATCCATGATGAGGTCAATGGTATCAAGGAGGAATCCCAAAGGTAGATCTCAACTCTGGGAACTGCTATTGAGAAGAGCCAAACAGAATACTCCATGGGGCTGAAGGAGGAGATAAAGGAGCTAAGGAAGAAAAATGTCATATGCTTGTAGTAGCAAGGAAGGATCCAAAATGGCCTTGAGGAGGTAATGAAGTTCATGACGGAGTTTAAAGTTGAAACCCTCAAGGTTATTGAGGACTCTAGGAGAGAGCTGAGAACTAAGGTCATAAAAGCCATTGATAACACCACCAAGAAGGTAGCTGATATCACATTTGCATAGAAGAATGAAGTTATTGATGAAGTCACCGATGAGATCACTAAGGCCTCTACTTGTCTAGCCAAAGCAATTATTAAAGCGAAAGATATGGTGATCGCAAGGTTAGCCAGTGCATTTGAAGATCTACAAAAGAGCATTGATGATTTGAGCACCAAGATTGGCAGTCTCTCTCTCCATTCCTTCTACACACATGATAGTGAGATTATGCCTTTCCTTCAACATTTGGCAAATGGACTTAACACTGAATGGATCTGGAATCAAAGGCTCTCCAATCCTTTAGTGCCTAGTAAGGCTGCAAGATTGATTCAGCAGATTGTTCATCCTCTTCAAGCAAATACAAAGGTAGTTTAAGAAGTCATTCAGAAGTTTGCACTTGATGAGAAGAAAATAGTTGCTCAGCTTGTTGGCACTAAGTGGAGGGAGAAGGATAAGCACAACTTTATTGAAGTCTGGGAGAGGTGGATGACTTCAACATCTACTTCAAGCACCATGGAGAAAGACAGAAAAGAAGAAGAGCTAGTTGAGTACAAAGCCTTAACAGAGAAATTTGATTTATAACTTAGCGTAGCATAGTTTAGTTTTATCTTTCTTACTTTGTAACAATTCTGAAAGTTAATAAAATCTTTGTTACCTCTATTCTGAGCACAACATTGTGTTGTACTATCTTCTTTTATATACTTATACATCAAATCAAACAGGATTTACAAAAAAGAATGAAGCTACTCAAAACTTAGCCAAAGATTATGAGGGAGCAAGCAAGATAAGTCATTTCTGTGCTTAAGTTCAGTCAGAACCAACAAAATGAGGGAGATTGTTGAATTCTAAGCAAAGAAATAAAGTTTTGAAGTTTTTGATTTTAGAAGCACAAAAACCTCATAATCGCTAAAATGCCTCAAAAGAGTAAATGATCTCAAAAGAAGTACAAGAGTTCAGAAGATGAGTAAAGAATGAAGTCCAGAAGAAATCCAACTAAAGTCCTTCTAAAGATGCAAAAAGGGTAACTTAGTCTTTTGACGCTAAAAATCATGGGAGCTGATCTCACATTAAATGTCGTCTCGTGCCTTTGTACCTCAACCTTTTAAAGGATAAAAGTTGTTGGGATCTCATGAATAAAAACATTCTTGTAAATTGCATATGCAGACAATCGTACAAATGTGGGAACCAAATTCGTCCTAACAATTGTGGCGTGGATTAGAGTTGGCGTGCCTCTCAAACGAATCCTTAACTGAAACTTTAGGTAGAGACAACAAGAAGATTTTCAACAATAGTCCAAGATAAATAGAAACATTCTCTCCCTCTATAAAAGGATGTTATCTGTCATTGAAGAAGTCTACCAAAATTATTAAAATCTTAAGAGTGAAATCAAGCTCAAATACTAACTACAATCTTCTTTTGAATAAAAACAACAAACACATCATTTCCTTTTATTTGTTTGTAATCGAGCTCACTGAAACAAAGTTTAGAAGCTCATCTTTCTCATTATAAAATCAATTGTAAAGCACTAGTAGAGGGTAAGTTAGAGTGAGGGAGCTTAGAAATCTTATGAGGAAGGTATTCTAAAAGATAAGAAGCTCGAAGCCTCAGATACAATTAAAGGGAACTTCTATATTGGTATAGCTCATAGAAGTGAAGGTTGTTAGAGGGTACTTCAGCCAAAACTTTGTAAAAGGCTTTCTCTCACCAAATAAGAGCTCTTAGTGGATTAAAGCTTGGATAGAAGATTCTAAGGATTGGATTATGCAGAGGTTGAACTAGGATAAAAATAATTGTTTGCAATTTCTATACACTGCATCTTTTTCTATGGCTAATTTAGATTGCACTTAAATATTAAGGCATTAAAAAGGGGATTCTGAGTAAAACACTTTTACTCAGAAGCATCTTCAGAAGCTAGTCTCAGCTATCTTCTGAAAAAAAAGTGAACTCGAAAAAGAGTTATTCACCCCCTCTGACCTATTTTACACCCTAATGGGTCCAACAAATAAATGGGTTCTCAACATCAAGTGTAAGGTTGATGGCAATATCGAAAGATATAAGGATCGCCTAGTTGCTAAATACACAGTAGGAAGGGATAGATTATGATGAAACTTTCTCCCCTGTTATGAGGCTCACATCCATTAGATTAATTTTAGTTATTGTAGCAAGTCAAGACCTAGAACTACATTAAATGGATGTAAAGACTACTTTTCTCAAAGGAGAATTAAACGAAGAAATTTACATAGAACAACCTATAGGTTACATTAAAAAGGGAAGCAAACAAAAGTTTTACAAATTGATGAGATCAATTTATGGTCTAAAACAATCTTGTAGACAATGGTACCTTCGATTTCATAATGTGATAATGTCGAATGGCCTAAAAATTATGGAAGAATACCATTGTGTTTATATAAAAAGTTCTAGAAATATATTTGTGATTATGTCATCATACGTAGATGACATTCTAATAGTAGGAAATAACCTGGAGTTTGTGAACCAAATCAAAGCTTGCTTAAGCTCAAGTTTTGAGATGAAAGATATGGGAGAAGCTGCTTATATTCTTGGAATTAAAATTTCAAGAGATCGCTAAAAGAAGTTGTAGGCCTTATCTCAAGAGACATACATAAACAAAGTTCTTGATTGTTTCAATATGAGTAGTTGTAAGCCCATAGATAGCCCAATTACTAACAAAGTGACCCTTAGCATTGACATGTGTCCTAAAACATAATGAGAATTTTAAAAACTGAGCAATGTTCCCTATCAAGTGTTGTGGGTAGACTAATGTATGCTATGTTGTGTACAAGACCTGATATCCATCATGATGTTGGCGTGATTAATAGATTTCAATCTAATCAAGGACATGGACATTGGATAGCTATGAAGAGGATTACAAGGTACCTCATGTTAGACATGATGTATGCCGTAGAGGCAATTAGGGTAATATATCTTAATTAGTTATAATGTACAAACAATTATGGATTATCATTAATAATAATTAAGGCATCTTTATTATTTATTAGTGTTTTTTTAATTTATTTATGTATCTCGTTGGTATCATATATATGTTTAATATATACACACACACACACACACACACATACACACACACACACACACACACACACACACACACACACACACACACACACACACACACACACACACACACACA
>CATIWQ010098950.1:0-10294 GCA_949673415.1 Euphorbia schlechtendalii | reverse complement strand
GCGCCAAGTTTTTTCCTTTTCCTTGAGATCTTTCCACCTCCTCTCCTGGTTTAGTAGACTTGGTTTTTGCTTTTTCTTTGGCCGTCGGGGTCCCTTCCTTTTCTGGCGTTTTGAGACGGTGGTATGTGTACCATGAATGGTCCTGCCTAGTCGCGGATGGGGAACTTTGTGATGTGTGCCTTGTTTCCGAGTCATTTGTTCGCCTTTCTTGGCAGAGCTTACTAAGCACTTCCTGCTCCTCCTTTCGTGAATGTAAAATTTCATTCATCATGCTTTGCATCAAGGCCATAGCCGCATTTTGCTGCTCGTTTTGCTTGATAAGCATGGCCATCATGTCTCGTTTTTCTGCTTTTCTCTTCTTTTTCTCATTCGTCCTTGGTCTCGAGGAGCTGAGTGTTTCTGCCCGCGGTGGAGGAACATCGGTGACCGCCTTCGCCGTTCCTGCTTTGTCTCTGGGCTCCGGTGTGTCCAATAGTGGGGCAGTTCTCAGAGGAGGAGATTTCGTCGGTCTGTTTGTTGTTTAGGATTGTTGTCCACGCTCACCGCACCAATTTGATGTCCTTCAAAGGTGATCTTCCACTTATCGAGTCTTCAGGGGTCCTGCAAAACAAATCTTCGGCCGGAAGTGTTTCCGGCGAAGATCCTCCGACGGTTTTGTCAGTGGTCAGGGTAAAGGGGTCTTAGAGAATTTTGTTTACGATTACCTCCTTTTCTACAGTTGGAGACTTGCCATTTATAGGATTTGTGTGTAGTGATGACATGTGGGGCCCATCTGTGAGAGGTACACGTGTGGTAAGCTACTTAGGGGTCTTGTTCGCCGTTGGGGCATTAAATGATTCGTCTCTGCCAGTCGGTAATGCATTTAATGTGGCAGAGGAGAGAGAAATGTCAGAACTGGCGTGGGTTTTGAGGGTGATGTCTCGGCATAAATGTGGTGAGTAACGTCGAAGATTATTTAATTTGCGATGCTATACCTCGGCGCTATGTTGTCTTGATATGGTGTCGGCGCGTAGTGGTGCCGAGACATGCCTTTGTTTAGCTCATGTAATTTTTTGAATCTTCTAATGGATCTTGAAATTTTAATGGGCCTTGAAATCAATTTCAAATAAGCTCAGTTAAATAACTAAAAAGAACGAGGAAGTGTATAATTGAACTTATCTGATAACACTAGACTCTCAAGTGAATCGTTTCACAAAATAAGAAGAAATTCAAACTTCTTCAATAATATTTGATGCATTAATATCTTTATAAAAAATAATTATAATTGGGAAAACATGTAGATGGTCAAAATCAACCTAAGCGGCGGGTAGTCAACAAAATATGAAAGAAAGAAAACAACAAGAAAAGAAAGGGAAGAACCCCACTTTCTGACGCACTCACTGTTTCAGTATGGACCAAAAGTAACAAACTTCACCCTCTCCCCCCTTCACTTTCAAACCATCTAAATTAACCCATTTTCCTCTTCCATTTATGCAAATGACCCAATTACTCTCCCCTTTTTTCACTACTCTATACACCCTCCTTCAAACCCCATTAACAATTTCATATTCATTTTCAATTTCCCATTTACATTTATGATCCACCAAATCAACACCCGTTTTCCCCCAATTTAAGCTCTCCAAACCAAACCCATTTAGAAAGATTCAAACTTTTTTTGATATCATCATGTCTTCTTCTTCTCCTTCTTACGGGGTCACCTTTCCTCTCATTCTTCTGTTTTTGCTTTTCTCTGCTGTGATTACTTACACTGATGCAACAAGCTCCACTCTACCCCTAGTGAGTTTTCTTTCTCTTTTAGCTTAATTGCCGTGTATTTTGAGTGAAAAGATGAGATTTTTTTTGCTAGATCTCCTTTTCATTTGTTGTAAAAATAGTGGACTAAGTGTTGGTTTTTGTGATTTTGAGGCAAATGGGTCATTAACAAGCAATGAAATTATGTCATTGATGGAGCCTAAGAAATTGGTGGAGATGAGATTGATGTTGAATGAAAGCAAGAGGAGATTAGGGGGTTTTCAAATATGTGCACTCTGTACTTGCTGTGGAGGTGCTAGAGGTGTTTGCTTGGCCTCTCCTTGTTGCTATGCTATCAATTGCAATATCCCAAATAGACCCTTTGGTTTCTGCTCTTTCACTCCCAAAACCTGTAATTGCTTTGGATGCCATATCTAGCTTGCTATAATTCTTTTGCCTTAATTGGTGTGTTTGTTTATAATTTCAATCATGATCATGAGAGTTTAGTTTGATGCTTTCAAGCTATTTCCAGTGGGAATTGTGTATACATTTTTATGGAAGTAGCCATTAGTGATTAGGGTTTTAGCATTGTCATATGGTAATTTGGGGGAAAAGCTTTGATCTATGGTTTTTGATCTATGTTACTGTTGCTTAAGTGATAATTTAATTGCTTTCTCTTTAAGATTATATTAATAATGCTAATGCTCAAGTGTGTTTACTCATTGCAAAGATTCAAGATTTGTCATTAGTTTAATTAATCCTTTTATAATCTAATTATGTCTGCTGTTGTTAATTTATTAATTATTCTCCTGCTAGATGTAATGCAGATTGTGCAACATCAAAGAGGTACCTTGTTTTGTTTGTTTTATAAACTTTTATCAATTGGGTATCTTTATTTCCACTTGGGTTTTTGTTTAAAGATTTATGTTTTATCAAAGTTGTTGTCTTTATTCTTGCTTTTCTTTTCTCTGCTGCTTCCACTGTCTGTCTCCTTTGATCCTGATTCTGGCCCCTATAGTGTATAGAAGAAAGAAATTTTTTGTCCTTTTGTTTCAGTTCAATGGTGGGCTACAACTAATAATTTTCTCTCCTTTGCCCAAATATCTCTTCTAATCTTAAAAAATACAATGTATGATTGTTAGACCTTTTTCTTGTTTGAGACATTTTCTTGGGTATAAATTCAGCATTCAATTTGCCTTGTTTTGGGTTAAATTAGTTAAATGTGACATGTGAATTACGGGTATCGGAAAATGACTCGTGCTAGAAATTTCGTGTATGTCATTTTCGGGCTAATTAGATGCTAAGTTGCTGCATTGAATAAAGGCCGGACTTAGGGGGTGCTGAAGGAGATAAGATTATGAGACAGCTAAAGCAAGCTGTGGCTGTTAAAGGGTGAAAATTTGAGTGGTGGCGTTTGACATTCGTGATCCCTTCATGTCTCTAAACTAAATCGACACCGAAAGTTCATTCTATGGTAAACTAATTCAGATATCTTCAAATACCAAAAAAAAATCAGATATCTTCAACCCTTCTATCCATTTTGTCTTAAAATTAGCATTAGAGGAATACATTGATGAACTTGCTTAGTGTTTTTGGCAATGGTGTGGTTGTTCTAGGTGTGGGATGTTAAATATAAAGTCAACCTACATGTTTTAATAATGCAATAAGCTATGGTCCCAGTTTAATTTTTTTTTTTTTTTGTAATAAATGGTACACACACACATCAACCAACCCAAAGATAGATGGAGGGTGGTTTGAATGATAAAGTTAACTTTTTTATTTTTTAAGAGTATTGTCGAGTTTTGCACATTTTATTTATTTAGCATTGTTAGTATGGTATATAGTCTGTTTAAAGGCATATGGGATAGATGAGTTATTATTGGTGGTGGATGGGATAGAGGGGTGATATTAATGGCATATGATATGCCAACTCTAAAATATATTATGGTAGGTGGAAGTTTGGTAGCAGCAATTATACCATATCTACTCCTTCCTAACTTGGCAAGTTTGTTTTCTTTTTTGTAAGACAATTAATGTCTTCTTTAATAATAATGCCTTTTAACAGAGTTCAGTACTCTATATTCTCTTTTATACTGTTTAGATTTTGTAGGGAAAAAAACTCCTTTAATTGAGTTCACGTAATATGTTATCTATATAATTAATATGTGTTAAACGTAGAATGGAGATTGAAATGGGGCAATTATGAAAATGTGAATTGGAATCTGAATTTATAATGAAATTGTGAAACAAGACATGTGCTATGATAAGGGCAAGTAGCCATCACAATTATAAACAAATTTCAGTACATTTATTTATTTATTAAGTATACGCATCATAGGGTATGTCTGTACCATTTCATTACACAAGGCAACTGCCAACCACAATCGTACTTATCCTCTATATTTATTATTAACTTGTTCGTAATTAATTCATCTTGTAAGTAATTTATATCGAGAAATTCAATTATAATATTAAATAAATAACTGTGATAATATTCCAAGTTTTATAGCCAAAGTAATAGTTTTTTGAATTTAATAAAACAAACTATGGAAACTATAGAAATATAAAACTATAAATTAGCAACTATAAGACTTACTGGAGAAGAAACAAGAAGAGATAAAACGTAAAATAAAGAGATAATTTGGACACCGTAGTTATATTGTAGAAACAATTTTATGTTCTCAACTTGAGCAAAAAGTTCACATTTTTCTTCTTTTTTACTTATGTCATATGCTGAACAATATATAATATATTGATAATTAACCCCCTAATTTTACAATTTTTATTGATTGAAAGAGACTGATGATATTTCATTTTGACATAAATCACTAGTAACTAATTATAATGACAAAAAAGTCTAGTAGTGGTTAAGACTCTTCCTACGAGGCTATGATTAGAAATGTCTTCGATTTAAGCTACATGAATGAGGTGGATATTTTCTTAGTTAATTTGTGATTTGCCGAGTAAATAGGAACTTGATTCAGTAGATAAATTGCAAAAAAAAAAAAGATATGATAGTGTAAATTTTTTCACACCAAGAAAGTCCAACAATACTTCACAAAAAGAGTAGAAATAAAAAGATGGTTGGAGGAAGAATTATATACTACTTTATAGTTTCTCAAGGTTTTTAAAGCATAGTTTAATTTAGTTTTCTGAAAATTGACAAAAAAAAAAAAAATAGTACTCTTGTGAGTCTTGTCCCTTTAATGAGAGACATTTACATTGACTTTAAATGCAAACTAGCTGGCTTTTAAGACTCGAATTTCGGGTTATTTTCAACAACTAAATAGCTACCATAAATTGAATCAAATTTTAAAAAAAATTCTAATTACCATCATGTATAAATCATCTTTCAAATCAATGCTGACCCTTGATCTTTGGTATAGGCCACATCAAATAATGGTTTTGGAGATTTTTATTGCAAAGTTACGTTAATGGAAACAATACAACTAAATTTATCATCCCAGTCTGACATGTACATATATAAACTATAGTGATTGTTATGAAACAGAAGGGCATTGTCAAATTATGATATATTTGACATGAATCACAACATATACACAAAAAGAAAAAGAATTTACACAAAACAGTACAATTTTGATACATACCATACATTGGGGTTACTGAATTTGTTCAACGGCTAGTTTGTAAGGATCCACCCAACATATGTCTTCCTTGGCAGCCTTTTGCCATCTTAATTCAAACATTTTAAATTCTATGAAAGATTGCCTCCTTACCTGAATCATGTTAAAAAATTTATTAGTAGCCACCAATTGCCTACACACTTATCAAGAGAGAGAATAGAGAAATTGTACGCTGAGTTGCACTTTAGAAGCATTATTGCATTGTTTGTTTTGAACACAACCAACAAAAAAGACCCGTAACCTTAATTTTTGCAAATTTTAAGTGCTCACTTCTGTTCTAGGATCCTTTTTTATTGGAGATGATGATTCCTGTGACAAAAAAAAAAGTGTTTTAAATGCTCAGTTCCAACAAATTATCTGGTAATAAGACACGTAAACTTGGAATTTTTAAAACTAAAGAGCATATATCAAAATATACAGGCAAAAATCAGAATATATAACAGCACAAGATGTAGCAGAAATTAATGAATTTGAAATGTTTAAATGAGAACCTTAAGTTCATGTGAGCCTCCAAGCGTAGGACGACCATAATGCACGATGTATTCAGCATCGACAACGCCGATATTTTTCATTCGATCGCCCTATCGAACAAAAGCATGTCCCTCAGAATTACTCGGGAAGGAGGATATAAAAGAGGGAACACTAAGAAAACTTTTGAAAAAGAGCTTGCCTGTGCACAGTAACCGAGCTGGTAATCGAGACCCCAAGCATGTATCAAATCGTTCTGTGCAAAATATGTTATTCAGAAAGAAGCATATACAATAAATACTACAAAACAACACATCTCTCATTTTTGTGTCCATCTATTTAAACACGAAAGTCAGATCACTAGAATTTGCATATCGAATACAGAGTCGAGTCAAGTCTCGAGTTTGATTCAATTGGTTCAAAATCGAAACTTGGAGAGATTATGAAGTCTATCCTGCCAAGTTGAATGTGTTATTTTTCTTACCTTCACTCCTAAAGAAAATGCAGATAGGAAGTGCAAAAAAAACCCGAGTTGAGTAGCGTAACATGCCTGAATCATATACCACACGCAACGCCACGCAGCTCTTGAGAAAACGGGGGCCATCATTTCTACCCACCTGCAATACATTCAACATAAGTTCCTTTTTGTTGTACTTTATTATAGTGTAAATTTTAAATTACATCACAATTAATATATTACCCAGTGCAAGGAGGAGCAGTGCTATTGTGATCACATAAGCCAGGCTTCAAAGTTCTTCTGCCAACAATCAAACAAAGCTGGCTGAGTAAAAATTTCCGAAAAACAGCAATTAATTGGACCAAATGAACACAAATCGAATTCTTTTGATCCGAAGCAGTTGTAATAGAACCTGTGGACTATTGATCTCCTGAGATGTGCAGTAAGTTGCTGGTGTATTTCCGATTTATTAGTATCCAGAGCTGGCTGGGATATCTCGAGCCCTTCACTTTCAACAATCGATACATACCTGACACAACACACCATTGTTAAGCAATTCCGTGTTTAAGCTTAGTTTTGCAGTTAACAATTAACATATACCTCTGAGGGTCGAAATTTTCAACACCGAGATCTTCATCCCAAAGAAAAACGTAACTGTATTCCGCGACTATATCCGGATGTAAGAAACGTTTTGCAAACCACCTGGCAAACAAAACGAACGAAAAATTGACATTTATCAATGTGTTGTTTTCAGGCATACTGTGATTTGAGGCTAACCATTTAGTTTGGTTTTGGGCAGAAACATGTACAACTTTATTGTACCACTCGCAATCCTTCCAACCATCGACAACACTGTCATAGTGGAAAAGCATCACAGTAAAATTACTCGAAAGAAACTGCAAACCGAAAAAAGGAACGATGAGAAGGAGAAAATTGTGGAGACATTTGTAAGTTAGATATGTGTGGTTGAAAACCTTATGGACCGTAATGTTTACAATATCTTTTTGCTTTATCCCAACTGCCATTGTGAATAAGTTCTTTGAAGAGTTTCTGTTTCTCTGCCACAATCAATACCATCTCGAATAAGCTAAATCATAAGACAAAACATGAAAACAAAGTACATTGTATGTGTTGACTGTTGTTATACTATACAAGAGTGAAATCATAAACAAACCAAATCTTCCATTGATGAACTCTTAAAACCTTTACCTTTGGAAAACCCCATAGCGGTCTCGTCTCCAAGTTTGAAGTTTTCGATACGATTCCTTCAGGTAAAGTCTCGCTTCCAGGTGGCTTACATTTGTTCTAAAACAGACAAACATATTGAAGCAACGAATTCACTCGACTTAAAGACCGGAAGACAGAAAACCTCGCTAGTAAGCAATTACAAACCTTACAATTCCCGGATTTTGAATTCTCGAAATCACCAACTATCTGCCATCCCAACAATTTCTGCAAAACAGACTCCAAATCAATCAATCAGTCTGTATTTAATACTTCCAAATAGCAACTTCACAACACATTCAATCCCCCTTGCAGAAAACTGAACAAAATTTCAACAGTTTTACCTCCTTGTAATTGGGAACTAGGACTGCACTCCCAATGAAGAAAACTAAAAAAAGAACAGCAGCAGTTGGAAGAATGGTGAAAATAGATGGTCTCATGAGGCTTGGATTCACAGTCAAATGTCCCTGAAAGAAAGTCAACAGATCAACATTACACACAAAAATTTGAAGACCCTTTTGAACAGAGAAATCAATATAATACATAATACAAAAACGTATTCATAAATCCAGCAAAAAACTGCATAATTCTTGGTTAAATCATAGTGATTTCTGTATAAGATGAACTACGTACTAGTTATTATTACAAGGGAAAATCTCTTGTTCTAACTGTTCAATTGATTGGTGATTAAAATTCTTCGTCATGCAAGTGGAAAGAAACAATAGTGATTGATCAGTTTCAGCTTCTTAAATTCATCTCAAGTTAAACAAGCACAAACTACTATTATATAGATGAAAATAAGAGGAGAATAAAAAAGGGAACTTTTGTCGTTTAAAATACTTACAGGAGGACTGAGTGACTTCATATTCCATGAAAATCAATCCCTCCACGATGGCGGTCAGTGCTGTTCTTCCATGTGGGAGAAAAGTTTGAAGCTTTTTAAACTTTTGATCGGAGGATGAAGAAAGCTGTAATCTTTTTTGAATTTTGAAAAGGGGGGATTGAATAATTTAAGCAATAGAGCAGGATAAAATTGCAGGAATTTGCAGAAGCGAAGAACACGGCAACTGACAATGAACACTTTGTATATTAATTAGTATTACCCACTTAACACCAAACGACAATATATAAATTATACAAAAAATGGTAAAATTAATATTTAAGGAAAATAAAAGATTAAAATCAATACAACCACATAATTAAATTTTTTACTCAGTTTATTTTCAAATATATAATTAGTCAGTTAAATAAATTTTTTTTATCTAAACAACAGACATACTCCAGTGCTGAAAATGATGCATGTTAAAAATTAATAAGATATTTTTTTATGTATTTTTATCAGCTTTTTATAATAAAGTATAAAAATCTTACATAAAATATAAGAAGGAAAATGCTATATGAAGATTGTGCTGTACAGTTGAATTTCAATTGAAGTAATGCCCGTAATATTATTTCAGCTATTTGTTGTGGATAAACAATAAATTAATGGTATCCGATATTCAAAACATAATAATAATAATAATAAAAGTAATACTAATAATAATATGGGCGTGGTGGATAAGGTATGAAGTTGACTTTTCATATAATATGGAAAAAGTTTAAAAGTCTATCCCAAATATTGGGGTGGAAAGTCGGCTCTCAGCATTTTCATCAATATATTTTTTCTAGTAATTAAGAAAACGAATAAATGATACATAATAAATTTTTAAAAGGGATGTTTAATAAATGCATAGGGGAAAAATCAGAAATGAAATCTGAGTTTGATATATATATTTTAACAAAGGTGATTATACTTTATATCTTAGTACTAGGTATAGTGCCATCAACATAGGTCTCCTACAAAATAAAAAAGAGGGTCATGGAGCTTGACTGAGCTTCCAGCGTAACTTTTCCTATGTGTAAGTTAGTCTTCAGTGAAATATAAGTTTGAAGTTAATTAATTTGGTTGATGAACATTTTCAACCAACGTACACATGTTACCATTATCATTGATTCAATCATCATCAGGCCTGGCCATTAACAGGAGCAAAGCAAGCGATCGCTTAGGGTTCCAAGTTTACGGGGGTCTCAAATTTCTAGTCAAGTTTTAGTTCAAGTGTAGAATTAAACAAATATATATAAACAATGTGATAAGAAAAACATTAACATTGTTTGGTTTGGTGGCAGGAGTACATGTCCCCTTACCCTACGTGCATGGGTTCGAATCCCATGGTGATGTTTTTAGTTCCTTGTTTCCTTTTTACTTTCTCCAAAATTATACTTATACAAGTTTACTTTTTCGATCAAATTCAACAACCATATTTAAATAATATTTTCTTTCTAAATATACTTATACAAGTTTACTTTTTCAATCAAATTCAACAACCATATTTAAATAATATTTGTTTTTTAGTTCCTTGTTTCCTTTTTACTTTCTCCAAAATTATACTTATACAAGTTTACTTTTTCAATCAAATTCAACAACCATATTTAAATAATATTTTCTTTCTAATTAAGTTATATATTTTCTTACTATACTAATGAATTTTTTATTTTAATTTTTTTACATAATTAAATTAAATATTTTTATAATAACAAAAGTTATAACTTAATTAAAGATTGTTTTTTATTTTAAAATTCTTATAGTAACTAAATTAAATATTTTTATAATAAGAAAAGTTATAACATAATTATCTTTATTTTCATTAAAAATATTAATATTTTATTTTTTAATTTCAATTTCTTATGCAAACTTAGCGTCACATATTAAGTATAATAATTCGATAAATAT
>CATIWQ010098915.1:0-19467 GCA_949673415.1 Euphorbia schlechtendalii | reverse complement strand
TTTCATTCTAACCTTCCTATCCATAAAAATCTCTAATCTATTTTTATTTTATTTTATTTTTATTCTTCCCTAGTTTATCTTTAAACCAAACCCCTTCCCTGTGGGTTCGATATCTTTTAAAACTACATTGCAACTGTGTACTTGCAGTTATCATCATTTTTCTATATGATAAGAGGTATTGACAACACCTACAGTTTATGTGAACAAGTTTTTTGCATTATTATTGGTAAAATTCTTTCAAAACAAGTGTAGCCAAGTCTTGTGATTAAGTTATTAAACTTATCAGTAGAAAATTGGCGAACAAGCACATGACTCTCATCCTTTCCTCGTCGTTTCTAACGGTAACAATCAACCGGAGGTCAACTTACGAGGGGCATTCACCACAAACTTTCTACAGTCCACAACATTCCTAGACTTTTTACAGTCTACACACCTTTTCAAACTTTTCACAATCAACAGATTTTCTTCAATTCACATTTCTTTTCAGACATTTTTACAATCAACGGACTTTCTACAATCCATATTTCTTTTTGGACTTTTTACAGTCAGTAGACTTTCCATAGTCCACACATATTTTCAAACTTTTTTACAGCCAATGAACTTATAGTCCGTGCATCTTTTCACACTTTTTTACAATCAATGGACTTCCCACAGTTCACACTTTTTTCTGACTTTTTACAGTTAACGAAATTTCTATAATCCATAACTTTTCTTGACTTTTTATAGTCAACGAACTTTCTACAGTCCACATTCTTTTTTTAAACTTTCTACAGTCAACAGGCTTTCTACAGTCCACATCCTTTTTCAAACTTTTTACAGTCAATGGAATTTCTATAATTCACACCTTTTTCTGAATTTTTACAGTCAACGGAATTTCTATAGTCCACATTCATTTTTTAAACTTTCTACAGTCCACATCCCCTTCCAAGCTTTTTACAATCTACGTGGTTTGCACATGAGATTTTCATCGAAAGAACAGGAGCACATAGCTAACGTCTCATTCCCCCAACAGTTCCAATGGTAGGAATAAGTAGAGGTCAACCTTCAAGGGGCAACCATTGCCAAATGGGCAATTCACAAGGGGCACGGAGAGGCTAGTTCCTGATAATGCAGCACTACGATGAAAGCCTCCAGTTTTCACAAAGTTTCCACCTTGGATAGTACCAACCGCACTCAATCAGGTATTATCTCTAAACCTCACTGCTCTTTCAATCGTGAGACCATACTGATCTCATATTAGTAGTGATCCCATGAGGGGCAGCCTGTAAGCATGGGATTTCGCTCCTAACTTGTGAGTTCGATGATGAAGCTGTAATTTTTTCCCTTTGTTAGCTTTCTACATATTGCAGGAAGCTGAAATCATTTGGAGAAAATTTGATTTGTTTCTTTGGGCCTTCCCCTTTCTTAAAACCCAAATCAAATAAAAAAGCCTAGCCTGAAGTGCTATGTTGTTAACAACATGGCTAATATCATTAACGACATAGCGCCATGTCGTTAACGACATAGCACCATGTCGTTAACGATATCGTAGTTGCAGTAAAATAAAATTTTCACTTTCTGCAATTTTCAACCTAAAATCCCACACCCCCACATGCTCGGACATTTTTATCTACAATCTCAGACACCTTACATAGGATTTCACACACTCCCCTTCACATGAGACCAAAGATTAAAGTGAAAAGGAAAAAAGGTAATAGCATAGCCTAAGCTAGAAAGAATTAACTTTGGATTAAAGAGAGATCTTTAAGAAGAGGGTTGAATGTTTCAATAAAGGGGGAAGAAGAGAGAGAGAAAAGAAATCTAGAGAGCATTAGAGAGCATTCCCTCTTATGTTCTTGAGTGTTCTTGAGCCAAACACCAAACGTTGATCACCAACACTTTGAATTTTGTGTTAGTTAGTTTAAGTTCATAGAAAGGGTATGAACTTGGGTCACAAGGGTCCACTTATTCATCTCTTAAGCAAATTTGAGGTTTAGTTCATCTATTAAGAAAAGCTTGGGTTTAGAGATCATTTAAGAAAACTTGAGGTTTAGAGATCACTTTGGCAATGATTGAGGTTTAGACTTAAACAGAGAGTCTAAAACATCTTTATCACTCACTTGAATGTTACTACACTTTCTAAAGCATCTAATTTGGCAAGGAATAAATCCCTTCCAAAGATTTTCAGTAGATCACCAACCAACAACCAAATCCAACCAAAAAGAAACAAGGAGAGCTTCTTGGAGGACTTCATGGACCTCAAAGAAAGTGAATTCATGACTACAATGTAAGACTTTGAGTTTCTAGAGATTGTGGTTTCATTTATATGCTTTTGTTTTTTAAGTTTCATTTTCTTTTCTGTTATTTCCATTTTCGCAAACCAAACTATTTTCCAAGAATTTCAGTATTATTTTAAATATTTTTTAGTATTTTTATTTAAATAAACATATTTTACACATCTTGAGCTTTCTATAATGATAAAGATCATCCAAATCGGTTAAGTATAGCAAAAGTTATGATCATTTGAAGTTTCAGATTTTCATTTTGCTATTTCTATCTATTTTCTGCTGGTCTGGAATGTCGATATCGTTAATGACATCACCAATGTCATTAATGACATTAGAATATCATTGAATACATCATTTGTGAGTTCTTTTACAATATTGCATTGGTAGAATTAAGATTGGCTTCATTTTGCTCCATTTCGAATCGTTTGAGCCCGAAATTACCCACTAAAACCCTTCTGAGTATGGAAATGCATCATTGGGGGTAAAAAAAACTTTTAAATTGTAATTATTTAGGAGTTATATATGATTTCTTAATATCTTGATTAAGGTTTGGAGTAGCAACAGAAGCACTTCGGGCCATCCATATCAATATCGCCCTTCATAGGGATGTTAATAACAATATAGATGACATTGTTACTGTTGTTAACCCAAACCATGACTATGTTATGCATGTTTGGCCAAGATTTATATTTTTAAATATTTTTTAGGTCACCCACATGAAGGGAACTGAAACCGGATAGCCGACACAACAATATAGCATGCGGTATTTTCACTAATAAAAATAACCAACATAGTTGAAAATAAAAATGAACCATTTTCATAAAATAAGAACTTCAAAAAATCTGTTGTTTTGACCTCGACCACATGGGTCTTTCCAAAATCAAAATCGAGCATACATGCTACACTTGGTACATATCTGCGTTTCAGAATATCCCCTATGCTAATCTTTGTGGATGCAGGTAGTTTAGGATAGATGTATGTTAGGGTTTAATTTCCTTTGGGTATTGCATATATCAAATGTAGCATTTGTTAGATATCAATGTATTTAGGTGATTTGTATATTCCCCATCCCAAGATGTAATTAATCCCATAAATTAGGTGCATTTATTTTCTTACGTGTTTACTTTCTCGCACGTTATTTACCGCTTTCTGCATGCACGCTAAATAACCAAAAACATAAGCTAAAAACATGTACATTGAATTGAAATTTCATAAATGTGGTTTCCAAATGGGAATAATGTTAAATCAAAATAACAATGAAGTAAGTAACTCATCCCAGACCTGAATATCTGAACTATGGTGTCGTTTAGGCTTAACAGATCTAAGCTGTACCAAATTTTCCCAAAAGAGCTAATCCGAGTGGCGACTCTGAGTACCATAGGCTAGAGGTTATGATCTCGAGTCTATTAAACTTGTTGCATGAACAAGTTTCTTTCTTTAAACTTAAAAGCACACCTTTTCCAATAGGGAAACCCCCACGCCCCATCTCACGGGGCCAGCGCCTCATGGCAACCACGCGGGTTGAACGTCGTTCGCTCACACTTCTGTTACCGCTAAAAGCTCCTCATCTCCATTCCTTCTCAGCTTAGTACCCTTTAGTGGCATATCAAGGAGATTGCCAATCAATTTTGTGCAAATTAGTTAGGAATTGCGGTCAATTTCTACCATCAGGACATCATTGAAACCCTTGATTGTGTAGTGATTACAGCAAAATTTTTAAATCAGGTCCTTGATTGCAAGTCCTTCAAGGAGTATGAACTGGCTGAGATTTTTTTGGTTAATCACTTTGTGCATGATCTTGTTCTTTAGCAAGTTATCATAATAGACTTTGAAAATGGGTCCAAAGTCTAGATTTTCAAGCTAGTTGATCTTGATAAATCTTGTTCCTTTAGGTAGATTAACCTTTTCACCAGTGCCATCTATGAGTGCGAACATAGTCCTCTTGGAGTTATATGAGAGAACGAGAGTTTTCTTGATGTTAGCCATTTGCAGTTGAAAGGATTTCAGAGAAAGAGATTTTAGCGCTCTTTTAAAAAATGCTTGAGAATTCGAAATTACAGGTATCGTTCTCTCTCTAACAAGCTGCCTCTTATATAAGCTCTTCAACTTGCAAGATGATATATAGCACTCCCTCAAACCATGATCAACTTTAAATGGTGAGATTAACAAAGATTTAACTGACTTAGTAAAACCCTGAGTTTCGAAATTATACTATTCCAATTCAAAGCGTCCTTTGGATAAAGTTACTTTTGAGTTTTTAACCGTAAAATTGAATCTCATACCATCACTTTAAAAACTTAATAGGGTTAAATACATGTTATCTCATTCAACTTAGTTGAGGCTTGATCTTCGACACTTAGCACAATTTCTTGAATTTTCTTCACATAGGGTTTACCATTCCAATCAGCTACCTGAGAAGATTGAATTTCTCCTTTGCTAATGGTTTGGTGAATATGGCAGCTTGTTGTTCTTTTGACGGAACATATTCCAGTTTGACTTCCCCTCTAAGCACATGATCCATTATGAAGTGATGTCTTATATGGATATGCTTCATCCTGCCATGTTGAATAGGATTCTTGGATAGGTCAATTACGTTCTTGTTATCACACATAACTTCGAGCCATTTTGACTTTATACCATGATCCTCTAGTTGCTGCTTAATCCATAGCAATTGCTTTATGCAACTTCTTACTACCATGTACTCAGCTTTAGCTGTACTTTGTGTAACAGATGTTTGCTTCTTATTGTACAATGAGACAAGGCATTCACCAAGAAAATGACATCCTCCTATGGTGTTTTTCCTATCGAGCTTGTCTCTACCATGGTCAGCATCTGTGAATCCTCCAGTAGTGAAATCTAAGCTGTTGGGATACCATAGTACTGCATCAATAGAACCTTGCAAGTACCAGACAATTCTCTTAACTAATGATAAGTGAGATTCTCTAGGGTCAGCTTGATATAGTGCGCAATAGCACACAGAATATTGAATGTCAGGCCTACTAGCTGTTAAGTAAGGGAAAAAACTAATAATGCCTCTGTAGAAATTTCTATCTACAGGCTTACCAGCTTCATCCTTACTCAAAATTGTATCAGTGGCCATGGGAGTAGACATAGGCTTTGAATTCTCCATATCAAACTTCTTCAGGACTTCTTTGGCATACTTGGCTTGACTGATGAAGATTCCATCTCCACTTTACTTGATTTGTAGTTCGAGGAAAAAGTTGAGCTCTCCCATTATTGACATTTAAAATTAGCTCTTCATTTGCTTGTTGAACTCCTTGCAAAGCTTCTCATCGGTTGCTTGAAAAATGATGTCATCAGCAAAGATTTGGATAAGCAATACATCTTCCTTCTTTTACCGGATAAATAGAGTCGTATATGCTTTTCCTCTTTCATAGCCTTTCCTGATTAGGAAATTGATCAGCCTCTCATTCCAAGCTCTAGGAGCTTGCTTCAATCCGCATAGAGCTTTCTATAGTTTGAAGACATGGTTAGGATTATTTGGATCTTCAAAGCTTAGAGGCTGGCACACATATACTTTTTCTTGAATGAATCCATTCAGGAATGCACTTTTGACATCCATTTGAAATAACTTAAAGTTCATATGGGATGCAAATGCACATAAAATCCTGATTACTTCAAGCCGAGCTATAGGAGCATAGGTTTCATCATAATCTATGCCTTCTTGCTGATTATAGCCTTGAGCAATAAGCTTGAACTTGTTTCTGACAACAATGCCATCTTCATTAAGCTTGTTCTTGAAAACCCATTTGGTGCTAATAAATTATTTTCCTTTGGGCTTTGGAACTAGATCCCAAACATCATTGCGCCTGAATTGATCCAATTCCTCTTGCATCGTGATCATCCTATAATAATCTCCATCTACATCTTCTAACTTCTTAGGTTTAATCAATGAGATGAAAGCTGGATGGCTCATCATTTTGTTGAGCTGACCTCGTGTTATCACTGGATTATGAACATCATCTACAATGCTTTCGAGTGGTGATTGCGATGAGTTTTAATCTCTCTTGGAAGGCTCGGATCTAAATGGGAGTCTCTACGCCTAGTTGTTGAGCCTAAGGTTGATCTTCTGCTTCATTAAAGTTGATTGAAAGATCTTTGTCAGCTTTAACTTCCTCAATTTCTGGCTCTTGTGTTGGGTTGGCAAGCACGGAGAGTGGCATGCTAAGTTGATTTCCTTGCTAGTTTACTCCTTCATCTTCATCAGATGGTCATCTATCTACATTATTAGTTTTATCGAAATCTACATGCATAGACTCCTCTAATAAGCCAGTTCTATTAACATATATATGCCTTACTGTTAGTTGAGTAACCTAGAAAGATATATTCATCAACCTTCATATCAAACTTTCCTAGCACTCCTTGGTGTTTAGAATGAAGCACCTACATCAAAATGATTTGAGATGACCAATCTTAGGCTTGCTCACCAAAACTCATAGGGTGTCTTCTCAAGAATTGAGACCCAATTCAAAATATAAGAGGTTGTGTTAACAACTTCTCCCTAAAAGAACTTTGGTAGATTATTATCACTCAGCATTGATCGAGCCATTTTAACTAGTACTGTTCTTCCTTTCTACAACCCCATTTGTTGAGGAGTATAAGGAGCAAAAAAGTTGTGGTTAATACCATGCACTGAACAAAATTCTTCAAAATGAAAGTTCTCGAATCTATGTCCATGATCTCTTCGGATTCTACTAATTTTAGTTCTTATTTCATTCATTATCTGAAATACTAAGTTTGACAACAGACTCAAAGGTCTCATCTTTGCTACTAAATAAGACTAACCAAGTGAATCTCGTGAAGTCATCCAAAACCACCAATGAGAATCTTTGTCCACCCATGCTCATAGGTTAAATAGGACCAAAGAGATCTAGGTGGAGGAGCACCAATGGTCTCTTAGTTACTACGTTATTTATAGACCTAAATGACTTTTTAACTTGCTTACCAAGCTGGCAAGCTGAGCACAGTCTATCTTTCTCAAAGCTGCTACTAGGTAAACCCACAACTATTTGCTTTTTGGCTAATTTGGATAGAATGTTCATATTTATATGACCCAACCTTCTATGCTAAAGCCACAAATGATCCTCTTTAGTACAAGACAAACATTAGTGGAGCCTGGGGATAAATCAATCATTACATATTATAATTTCTATGAGCAAAGAGTATAGTTGAGTTAGTCTTACAGTCAATAACTGAGCAACCTGCTAAGTCAAAAGTAACCTTCATGCCTTTGTCACAAAGCTAGGCTACACTTAGCAAGTCAAACTTTAATCCTTTGACAAGAGACGCATCTTCGATTGAAGGAGAAACACCAGCAATGCCGCATCCTACAATCTTCCCTTTTTGGTTGTCTCCAAAACTGACACTTCCATTCCTTTTACACTCCTATGAGATGAACTCGCTTTCATCTCCCATCATATGCCTAGACCATCAGCTATCTAAATACCACATTCCAGTGTTATCAGCGGATCTTAGGCTCACCAGCAAAATAATTAAGTTTTCTTAGGTACCCATACTTTCGAGCTGGGTCCTCCCTTGTTAGCAGTGCTTAAATTAGACCAGTCATACTCGTCATAATAACACATTTTTATGCCTACAAATTATTGTGGCATGTCCAGCTTTTCCACAAAAGCCACACACCACTTTTGCTTTAGGTTGGCTCGCTTTCTCTTTTTAGAGGAATTCTTCCTCTTAGAATTATGAGTTTTGTTACTCGAAGATGACAGTTGGCTGGAGGAGGAACCCATTTCTCCTTTAAAGTTGTTATCTCAGCAGTTAACTCATCTAATTGCTTAGTGAGCTTGCTGTTTTGACATTCATGATATTCAGCTTTTTCTTGAAGAAAGTGAATAACAAGAGATAAAGAAGCAATAGTATCTTCATGATCTTCACTTCTCCTCACTAGCTCTTTGATGTTTTTGCCAGATTTATTAGTCAGCTTCATCACATTAAAGAGTACTTGGGTGAACTCTTATATTGATAAAGGGATTTCAAGATGTACCTCAGTTTGCAAATTTTCCCGTTTATTTCTCTCAACTTCAGATTGGAAGTGGATGCTGAGCTCTCACCCCTTTCATTCTCAATCACCATCAAGTAGAGGTTGGTGATAGCTTCTTCATTTGATGATGAAGATTCCTTGAAATCGCTCCAGGTGATAAAAAGTGCCTTATTTTTCTTGGCGAACCTCTTTTTGAATCTATCCTTTTTGGTTTTGGGACAAGAGGACTATATATGACCCTTCTCGCCAAAGCTAAAACACTTAATGTCTTTGCTGTGCTCCTTCTTGGGTCCTTCCTCAACTCCACACCGATGCTGAGTTGGTTTGGTTTTGCTGGGAAACTTCTTCTTGTTGAATTTCCCATCCTTCTTCATGAAGCCCTTGCATCACGTTGTCTGAAGAGCCATCTGCTCATCTGAATCACTGCTGGTTGATTCTTCAGACGAGACAGCTTTTAGGATAATGGCTTGCCCTCTTTCTCCTTGCCTTTATTCGCTTTGGAGTCATCATTATATTTCCTCAAGGACATGTCTTGAGTCAGCAAGGTGCTAATCAGCTCATCATAGCTGTAAGTCTTTAGATTATGAGCCTCTTCGATGGTGCTCTTCTTGGAATTCCACTCAATAGTGAGAACTTTGAGGATCTTCTTCACCATCTCCTCTTCGGTAAATTCTTTCCCTAATATCTTCAGTTCATTAATAATATTAATGAAGTTGGTATTAATGGGTTAAATACTCTCACCAACGTCCATCTAGAGCAACTCTTACTCTTTGAGCATGAGGTTGATCTTCGACTACTTAACCTTGTCAGTCTCCAGCTTCCTCTAGATTTCTTACATTATCTCGTAGCTAGAGACCTTGTTAAAATCTTTAAGATCTAGCGCACAATGTAAGTAATTGATGGTTGTCGTATTCTTTTTGAGAAACGTTAGGTCAGCATCATCATAGTCTTCTAGATTAAATGTAACACATTCTCCATTCTACATAATTGTGGGAATTCTAGGGCCAAGCTCAATAGTTAACTATGCTTGCATACTCTATGATTGAATGAAGTTTTTCATGTGATTTTTCCAAAATGTATAGTGTTGGCAATCAAACATTGAAGGTCTGGTTATAAACATTCCTTTCTTAAGGTGGTTGTCTACCTTAAGCTGGAACTATAGTTATTGTAAGCCATTTGGATCTTTAACTCTTAGACAATGAGTCTAGAAGCAGAGCACTTGCTCTGATACCACTTGTTGGTCTGAGATAGCTTAAATAACTAAGTAAGCAGGGTGAATGATTTTACTTGGTTCTTTCTAAAGTTAATAAAATTATTTCCAAGTTAAGATTTAGATCTGTGCTGAGTAACTTATGTTGTATGCTGGTCTAAAAACTATAAACTACTCAGCTTCGCTGAATTAGTTTATCTTCAATCTGTGTTGAGTACATTACTCAGCTTGGATTGGTTTTCAAGCAAAACTTATAAAACAGAGAGAATAATGAATAAGCAAAGACACTATGAAGACAGCGACAAAGGATTAGAACTTCAACACCTGAGATTTTATCTTGCTTCGGCCCCGAGCCTACCTCCAGTACCCAAATTCCTTTCCAAGCTTTAATCCACTAGTGTTTCCTTCCTTCCTTAGGCAAAGAAGCCTTTACAATAGGTAGAAGTGATTACGAAAGTACCTTCCTTTCTAACTACCACTCAACTTACAGTTTAGGTACCCTTCCTAAACGGTCACTCAAATTTAGTTTGAAAGTTTGCAAAAAAGGATTTAACTTATAGAATATCTTGAATCCTTTTAGAATGTTAAATCTAATTTCTCTCTGTTACAAACAGATGGAGCGATTTGCATTTACTTTAAAATGCTTGATTTGTAATTTCTGAATGCTGGGAATAATTTGATATTATTTTAGCTCTTAAAAAAATTAGAGATGATTCACCAAGTTTGAACTTCTACTTCAGTCTTCTATTTATACTTGAAGGTCTTGGAAGTAGACATTGCAAACTTTTTGTCCTGACTTGATCTTCAATTTCTCTTCTCTTTGCAACTTTCACGTTTGTCCATTTGAAACAAATTCTAGGATGTTTAGAGATAGAGAATTCGAACGTTAAAGCATGAGATTAATCCGTTAATCTTTGATGCATCAAGATTTTCTTTTCTTCATGAATTGCATTCTGATAGAGAGGCGCGCGAGATGCAACTTGGAGGCTTGAGATTTGTCTGATTGTTGACGTTGCAGTGTTGCGCCGAGACATGGAGAAACGATGCATGTTAGAAGATACCTTTTACATTGAACGCTAGCGAGGAATCTCCAACATTCCGTACTGACACCTTTTCACTGTGAGAACCACTTAAATATCTTCTTTAATTTTAGCATTTTTTTCTCTTGAAAAAGCATCAAAGGAATATTTCGTATCTCACAGATAGAGTTATACGCATGTGTGTCATTTTAATCTCTAAGTGTCAAAAGAACTCAACTTTTAATAAATAAAAGCTACTCAGCTTTGCTAAGTATATATTGTATGTAATACTCAGCCTACTCAGTGTTCACCACTTTTCTACTGATAAGTTAAATAGTTTGTTTGCAAGATTCGGCTATATATCAATGGTGCCAAAAACTTGTACATGTAAAAT
The DNA here is from genome assembly GCA_949673415.1 of Euphorbia schlechtendalii. NCBI lineage: Eukaryota > Viridiplantae > Streptophyta > Magnoliopsida > Malpighiales > Euphorbiaceae > Euphorbia > Euphorbia schlechtendalii. Next base: position 8,558 of record CATIWQ010098915.1, on the reverse strand, counting down.
ATAGGTGTTGTCAATACCCCTTATCAAAATAGAAAAATGATGATAACTGCAAGTATACAGTTGTGATGTAGTTTTAAAAGATATCGATCCCACAGGGAAGGACTAGTTCTAAAGATCAACAAGGAAGAGAAAATAAAATAAATTTGATATTTTGGGTAGGTGGGTTAGAATGAAGAATGAGTAATAGGTATGAAAGATTAGCGAATCTAAATATATATATATATTCCCTACAAAATAAAGATAGCAGAGAAAACATTCAAGTTCAATAAAGATGTTACGATTCACTAAACTAATCTAACAGACTCGATTCTAAATACTCAGATGTTCAATTATTCACCGTAGAGCAACACATGAAATGACTTTTCTAAACCTAGCGCAAACGAATTAAAATGATTATATAATCCTGGACAACGTCAATACTATGCTTAGTACGAGTCACTCTCATATAGCCACATTTAGCAAGTTACCACTCCAAAAATGTAGGCTCACTAAACAACGTTATATCACAGATCTAGTGATTATACATGTTATTGTTAACCCCAAAACTACTCTTAAAATTAACTCCAACGCATATAACTTGATTAACATAAAAGACTTAACACGAAATATGCATTATGACATATAGACATATCATAACCTTCGAAATAGAAAGTATAAGCAGAAAGCAAAGCAAAGTTGTAAGGTATGTAAGTGAAAGCTAAAGTTGATCAAACCGTATCCACTCTTTAATGGGAGTCATCAACTCCCGCAATTCCTACGTTTGCTTTGAATTCAATCTCGGCCCATACAGAACCTTCGCTGGAATGATATTCTTTGCGAATATTGAACAAACGAATATTGAAAAATGAAAACTTTTATTTATAAGTGATTTAGCAAGTACACTTATACAACAATTGCTCAAGAATATAGTGAAATCTAGTGATCCAAACAAGGATTCGAATCACTTAAACATTTTCTCGCTAACACTTATTAATGTAGAGAATTCTCTATCTACACAGACTATAAGTAACTCTATAATTGCACTCTAATGATGCACTCCACCTCATTGCACGAAATTGTAAGGTTTGGAGCCCTATTTATAGAGTTCGAAGAGTCGCGTCCATTGGTGAAAGATTACATCAGTTCATTATGATTGGTTGAGAAGCTTCAATCTAATCCACAATGGATAGGCACCTTTTCATGATTGGTTGACTTCTGATAAGTGTCTTTTCATTGGTAGTTGATGGCGATTGATCATGCTTATCTAGAGGTTGGTAGTTAAGAAGATAAAACCAGAAAACCGTCCAAGTCGCGACCGCGATATACATGTCGCGAACGTGAATCTTTGATTGGCAGACTTCTGTTCTGAAGAAGAACAAGTCGCGACCACGAATGATTGTCGCGACCGTGAATTGCACTTTTCTTCAGAATTTTCTCCTTGCAACTTCACCGATCTTTGACAGCTTCTATCCTAAGCCAAATCTTTAAGTTCCACACATCTTTTTGCACCTTTTTAGCTCATTTTTCATAGAATTCCACTTTAAATCATTTTACTCCCAAGATTTACCTAGTATCTGCATTTGCATCAAAAAAACTATATACCACGTGAAATCTTTTTTATAAAGTATAAAAATGACTTAAATTATAGTTTTTAGTGTATAAAATTAATATGATAATAAGTGTAATTATACACTTATCAGTTCTGGTTCTCACCATTTTAGGGTTTGAAGAGAGGATTGATAGTAGTAGAAATTAAGGTTTGAGAGCTCTGAGGATTCAAATTAGTAGAATGTAAGTGAGCCATTTCTTTCAACTTTTCAACTTTGATAGACGATTCCATCTCACTGATATGTGTCATGATCTCAGCTTTTGATTGAAAATGAACGCTGTGATTGACATCTAATGAACCACCCTAGTAAAACGGTGAGTTTAGATGAAAAACAGTTCCACTTCAAGCATGCAAAATTTGAAAACGCAGTGGTTTGAATTTTAACCTTGAATAGTAAATCACACCGTTTCTTTGAAAACTAGACAATGTTATCCACATGTCATCTCATGCTTAATCTTCAACAATTAGCCAAAATTTTGAGATTTTCATATTCCTTCTTCATCATGGATTTGCCAAACCAATCAATTGCCTCAGTACACAGAATTATTCCTTTGGTAATGGCTTAGTGAAGATATCAGCATGTTATTCCTCTAATGGAACATATTCCAGCTTGACATCTCCTCGTAGCACATGATCTCTAATGAAGTAATGCCTAATGTTGACATGCTTCATTCTCCCATGTTGAATTGGATTCTTGGATAAGTCAATTGCACTCTTGTTATCACACATAACTTCGAGATAACTAGACTTGATGCCATAATCTTCCAGTTGCTACTTTATCCAAAGCAATTGTGCTACGCAACTTCCTACTACCATGTACTCAACTTCAGCTATACTCAGCACGATGGAAGTTTTCTTCTTACTGTACCAAGAGATAAGACACTCTCCATGGAAATGACATCCTCCTATTGTACTCTTCCTATCGAGTTTGTCTCTTCCATAATCAGCATTTGTGAATCCTCTAGGAGTGAAATCAGAACTACTAGGATATCACAAACCTGCTTCAATTGAGCTTTGCAAGTACCTAAGAATCCTCTTCACACCTGCTAAATGAGATTCTCTAGGATCAGCTTGATAACAAGCATAGTAGCACACAACATATTATATGTCTGGCCTACTAGTAGTGAGATAAAGAAGAGAACCAATAATTCCTCTATAGAATTTGCTATCTACTGGTTTACCAGCTTCAACTTTACTCAAGATAGTATCTGTGGCCATAGGAGTGGACATTGGCTTCGAATGTCCCATGTCAAATTTTTTCAGGACTTCTCTTGCATACTTAGATTGGCTTATGAAAATTCCATCCTCAGCTTTCTTGATTTGAAGACTAAGAAAGAAATTGAGCTCTCCCATCATAGACATCTCGAACTTGCTCTTCATCTGCTTGCTGACTTCCTTACACAGCTTCTCATTAGTTGCTCCAAATATAACATCATCAATGTATATTTGGACTAGCAACACATCTATTTTCCTTCCCTGATAAACAGAGTTGTATCTACTTTCCCTCTTTCATAGCCTTTGTTGATCAAGAAATTGGTTAGCCTCTCATACCAAGCTCTTGGAGCCTGCTTCAATCCATAAAGAGCTTTCTTTAGTTTGAAGACTTGCTCAGGATTCTTCGCATCTCCAAAGCCTGGAGGCTGGCGAACACACACTTCTTCTTGAATGAATCCATTCAGGAAAGCGCTCTTGACATCCATTTGAAACAATTTGAAGTTCATATGGGATGTGAAAGCATAAAGGATTCGAATGGCTTCGAGCTGGGCTATTGGAGCATAAGTCTCATCATAATCGATTCCCTCTTATTAATTGTGGCCTTGAGCAACAAGCCTGACCTTGTTCTTGACAACAATGCCATCTTCATCAAACTTGTTCTTGAAAATCCATGGTATCGATAATTGATTTCCCTTTAGGATTAGGAACTAGATCCCAAACATCATTATGCTTGAACTGATCCAATTCCTCTTGCATTGTGATCATCCAATAATCATCTCCATCTGCATCTTCAAACTTCTTAGGTTCGATCAATGAAATGAAAGCTAGATGACTCATCATCCGACTGAGCTAACCTCGCGTCATCACAATATTATGAACATCATTAACTATGTTATCTAGTGGATGGTTGCGATGAACTCTAATCTCTCTTGGAAGACTCAGATCAACTACTGGAGGATCGATAATTGGATGCTGAGGTGGAGGTTGATCTTCGCCACCGTTGAAGTTGATAGAAAGATCATCATCGTCATCTTTTGCTTCCTCAACTGGGGGATTTTATGCTGAGTTGGGTAGCATAGATTGTGGCATACTGAGTTGATTTGAAAATTGAGGGACTCCTTTATCTTCATCAGATGGACAAATTTCTACAATGTTAGTTTCACCGAAATCTACATGCATAGACTCCTCTAATAGGCCGGTTCACTTGACATATATTCTATATGCCCTACTATTATTTGAGTATCCCGAAAATATACTTTAATCAGACTTAGGATCAAACTTTCCTAGTTGCTCTTTGGTGTTAAGAATATAGCACTTACAACCAAAAAATATGAGATGAACAATCTTAGGCTTGTGCCCTCGCCAAAGCTCATAGGGTGTTTTTTCAAGAATTGGGTGAATTAATACCCGATTCAAGATATAACAAGCTATGCAGCTTCTCCCCAAAAGTATTTTCATAGATTGCTATCACTCAGCATAGATCGAACCATCTCAACTATAGTCCTATTCTTCCATTCTACAACCCCATTTTGTTGAGGCGTATAAGGAGAAGAGAAGTTGTGGTCAATGACATGTGCTAAATAGAATTCTTCGAAATGTAAATTCTCGAATTCATGTCCATGATCACTTCAGATTCTACAGATTTTATTTCCTATTTCATTCATTATCCAGTTATTGAGCGTGATAAAAGATTCATAAGTCTCATCTTTGCTATTCAGCAAGACTACCCATGTGAATCTCATGAAGTCATCTACTACCACTAGAGTGAACCTCTTACCACCCAAGCTCATTAGCCGAATTTGGTCGAAAAGATCCAGGTGAAGTAACTCCAATGGTCGCTTAGTTACTACGTGATTTATCGATCTAAATGATTTCTTAACTTGCTTACCAAGCTGACAAGTAGAGCAGAGTTTATCCTTTTCAAAGCTGATACTGGGTAACCCCACAACTAATTGCTTTTTGGCTAAATTGGACAGAATGTTCAAACTAATATGACCCAACCTTCTGTGCTAAAGCCATGAAGTATCCTCCTTGGATACAAGATAAACGTTAGTGGAGCCAGGGGATAAATCAATCATATAAACATTATTGATCCTGGGAGCAAAGAGTATAGTTGAGTTAGTCTTACAATCAATTACAGAGCATCCTGCTAAGTTGAATATAACCTTTCTGCCTTTATCGTAGAGCTAGGCTACACTGAGCAGATTGAACTTCAAACCTTTGACAAGAGAAACCTCTTCGATTGAGGGAGAGACACCAACAGTGCCACACTTTCTAGTTATCTCCAAAACTGACACTTCTATTTTTTTTGCTTTCCAATGAGATGAATTAACCTTCATCTCCCATCATATACCTTGAGCATCCGATATTCAAATACCTCATTCGAGAGTCATCAATGAACCTAAGGCTAACCTGCAAAACAGTTACGTTTTCTTGAGTACCCATGATTTCGAGCTCGGTCCTCCTTTGTTAGTATTGATTAAGTTTGTCCAATCGTACTCGTTATAATAACCATTTTTATCCTAACACATAACTGTGGCATGTTCAGCTTTCCCACAAAAATCGCACGCCGTTTTTGGTTTGGGCTGGCTCGCTTTCTTTTGTTTAGAGGAATTCTTCCTCTTAGAATTGTGAGTTTGGTTACTCTGAGTTTGATCTTTGGCTGGAGGAGGAACATCTTTCTTCTTTAAAGCCATTATCTCAGTAGTTTACTCATCTAATTGCTTAGTGAGCTTGCTGATAGAACACTCTTGATTTGAAGAAAGCGGATATCAAGTGATAAGAAAGAATTAGTATCCTCCAGATCGTCACTTCTCCTCACTATCTCTTTGATGTTTTTCATTGATTTATTAGTCAACTTCATGACATCAAAGAGAGCCTGGGTGAATTCTTCCATAGATAAAGGAATTTCAGGATGTACCTCAGCTTGAGGAGCTTTTCCTTTATCACGCTCAGCTTCAAAGTTGACAGCAGAATGATCTGTACCGGAGGTAGATGCTGAGCCTTCGCCTCTATTCTCGATCGCCATCAAGCAAAGATTGGCCGAGTCAGTAACTTCCTCATCAGATGATGAAGATTCTTCTGAGTCGCTTCAAGTGGCAGCAAGTTCCTCATTCTTCTTAGAGAATCTCTTCTTGGGCCTGTCCTTCTTCATCTTTGGACAGCTTGATTGGATGTGGCCTTTCTCCCCACACTCGAAGCACTTGATATATTTGCTATTCTCCTTCTTCGGTCCTTCCTCAGCTCCACGCTGGTGTTGAGTTGACTTGATTTTACCGGGAAACTTCTTCTTGCTGTTGAACTTCCCGTCCTTCTTCATGAAGCATTTGAAATGCTTGGTTAGAAGGGCCATTTGCTCATCAAAGTCCCAGCTAGTGGACTCATATGATGAATCTGCTTTAAGGATAATGGCTTTGCCCTCCTTGCCCCGATTCCTCATGGAGTCATCTGAGTATTTCCTCAAAGACATCTCATGAGTTAGCAAGGTGCCTATCAGCTCATCATAGCTCTAGGTCTTAAGATCATGAGCCTCCTCGATAACGCTCTTCTTGGAATCCCGCTCTACTGTAAGAGTGCGGAGAATCTTCTTTCTTCCTCGCTAAACTCCTTTCCAAGCCTCTTCAGTTCATTAACAACGTTAATGAACCTGATATTCATGCCCTGAATACCCTCGCTAGCACCCATTGAGAACATCTCATATTCTCTCAACATGAGATTGATCTTTGAATTCTTGACCTTGTCAGTCCCCTCATAGGTAATCTACAGCTTCTTCCAGATTTCCTGTGTTGTTTCACATCCTGATACCCTATTGAACTCAATAAGATCTAGCGCACAGAGTAAGTAATTAATCGTTATGGCATTCTCTTTGAGAAGCCTCAGATTAGTATCATCGTAATCCTCTAGATTTACTAGGACACGCACACCATTCCTCATAAATGTGGGAACTCTAAGACCATGCTCAATTGTAAGTTAGGCCTGCATGATTTGCGACTGGATGAAATTTTTCATTCTATTTTTCTAAAGAGTATAGTGATTACCATCAAAGAGAGGTGGTCTAGTAACAGAGATTCCCTCTTTAAGGAGAACAATCTGACCAGAACTTGAACTAAAGTTATTATATGTCATTTATGGATCTAACTCAAAGACAATTAGTCTAGAAGTTGAGCAACCTTTTTTATACCACTTGTTGGTCCGTAAATAGGCTAATAACTATAGTAGAGGTGGGGTGAATGTGTTATCTTGGTTACTTTTAAACTTTTTCTAATTTATTCACCAAGTTCAATTTTTATATGCGTACTAAGTATGTGTGCTGAGTGCGATATAAAAAAGTATAAACTGCTCAGCTCTGCTGGCACAGTTTATCTTCAATCCTTAACTGAGTAAAACTTACTCAGCGTAGATTGGATAATAAGCAAATATGAGAATGAGAGAGATGAATGAGCAAGTCGCTGATAAAGCTGATCGCTTAGAGTTAAAATGATTACACATGAGATTTTATCTTGGTTCTGCCCCTAGCCTACCTCAAGTCCCCAGATACTATCTTTGACCTTTAATCCACTAGTGATTCATTCCTTCAATAGGTGGAGAAGCCTTTACAATGGGTAGACATGATTACAGAAAGTATCTTTCTTTCTAACTACCGCTCAACTCAGTTTGGGTACTGTTCGCCACTTTTCCACAAATAAGTTTAATAACTTAATGGTTCTGAAAACTTATTCGTAAGACTTGGCTATACTCATTTAGTAAGACTTATCCTCAATAATAATGCTAAAAACTTGTTCACAAAAAATGTAGATGTTGTCAATACCCCCTATCACATAAAAAAATTGATGATAACTTCAAGTATACAGTTGCAATGTAGTTTTAAAAGATATCGAACCCACAGGGAAGGAATCAGGTTTAAAGATCAATAGGGAAAGACAAAGTAAAAGAAAGTAAAAATAGTTTTGAGATTTTTTTGGATAGGAAGATTAGAATGAAAAGTTGAGTAAATATAGATGTGATAGATGAGAGACTCTAAATACATAGATTTTCACTACAACCAAGTATAGCAGAGAAAACATGCAAGTTTAACAAAGATGTTACGACGGACTAGACTAATCTAACAAACCCGGTTCAACACACTTAGATGTTTAATGATTCGTCGCAGAGCAGCACATGAAATAAATTTTCTAATCCTAGTACAAACGAGATAAGACTATTATATAAACCTGGACAATATCAATACTATGCTTAGTATGGGTCGCTATCACATAGCCACATTTAGCAAGTTACCATTCCAAAAATGTTGGCTCACTAAACAGCATTATATCACAGATCCAGTGATTATACATTATATTGTTAACCCCGAAACTACTCTTAAAATTAATGCCAACCCATATAACTTGATTAACATAAAAGACTTAGCACGAAATACGCATTATGAAACATAGACATATCATAAATTTCAAAATAGAAAGTATAAGTAGAAAGCAAAGCAAAGTTGTAAGGTATGCAAGTGAAAGCTAAAGTTGATCAAACCGTATGCACTCTATAATGGGAGTCGTCAATTCCCGCAATTCCTATGCCTTCCTTGAATTCGGTCTCGACTCGTATAGAACCTCCGCTAGGATGCTATTCTTTGCGAATATCGAACAAACGAATATTGAAGAATGAAAACTTTTATTGATAAGTGATTTGCAAGTACACTTATACAACAATCGCTAGAGAATATAGAGAAATCTAGTGATCGAAACAAGGATTCAAATCACTTAAA